>JAUELO010450703.1:0-13215 GCA_032357855.1 Amphibolips quercusostensackenii | reverse complement strand
ATTTCTTTATTATTTAGCAATCTTGATTTATCAAGATTTATCAATTTATCAAATCAAAATTGATTTATCTCTGATGAGAGACCTATTTGGATACGTTTCATATGAGTACACTTACAAAACATTAGACAACGCAATAATTACTCAAGTTCGTGTTTATGATATGGTATTGATGCCTACTCATGCAGGCTGTATTTAACTAGTTGATAAGAAACCCGGATTTTTAAATTTCACCCGAAAATTCACCAGTAAATGAAACTCTAAAATTTACAGAATCTTTAATCTGTACTGTCATGATCATCCTTATCAAGCCTGAAATTTCCATAGTGCATACACTATGTAACCAAATAAGAGTAACTTTTACAATCTTTACATCAATATATTCAATATGCTTCCAATAGACTGTTTAAATTCTGATAAGCCTCAGGAAATCTAGAAAATATAAAAAAAATGAAGTTCGTTAATGTACAAATCTAAAAGATTTAAAAGTAGCTTGTTCTCAGGCTTAATCATAAATCTTATATTTTAGATATTTGCAAGTACAGTGTAAGAAAATAAATCTAATTTTCAACAACTTGCATTCATATTTCGTCATGTACATATATACATATACGAAACACATGTGTCTTCATATTAACTGTGTTTACACACTTATATCTGATAAGAAACCTAAATAGTGGGCTATAGGGTAAATTCTTGTCACCAGAACGCAATAGAGGAATTTTTCAATAAAAATATAGAATAAAAAAAAATACCAAATTGTTGTATTTTATAGTATATGTTACCTATAATTATAGAAAAGATAAAGCAATATTTTAATTCTTTTCTAAAACCATGTTTTTCGCTTTTCTTTATAATTTCACTCGCTTTCAACTAATGTTACAGTTGAGATAATTAAAGTATTTCTGATTTCCCTCGTGTCACTTCCATAATCTGTATCATCCGTTTCTTCCTCGAAATTTTCAACTTCAAAATCACCCTCATGAAACTGTTGATCTTAATAAATACGTTCTTGCACGATGTTTTGAGCATCAACAAATTCCGTTTCATACATTCCTTCTCCAGTTTACTAGCGCAAATAAGCTTTTGTTTCAAAACATCATAGAAAAATAATAATCCAATCTTTTGAATACTTCTGGAATTGCGGTCGAATTTGATATTACGGTGGCACTTATGTTCAACCCACGGTGTGGGACATCACGCATAGCAAGTTTTATGGAATCGGGCATCCATTCCATAATATGAGGAATTTTTTTAAGTACGAATTTTGCCCTTTTTTCATCTACTTTCTTAAAATTACAAAACTAATAAATTAGTCATGAATTTTAATAAGGAAATAATTTATTTCAAGGAATGATGAAAATTTCAAGGCTTTTATTAAGATTTTTTTAAGGAACTTGAAAGATTTTCAGGGATACAAACGCTTTTTTAGAGAACTTGATGCTGAATTCAATTTAAATTATATTAAAAGGGTTTTAAATGATTTATACTTTTTTAAATAAATTTTTACGTTTTTTAAAGGATTTCTAAAGGTTTAAATAGATTCTAAAGGATTTCAAGAGATGTAACAAATTTCAAAGGATTTCAAAGAATTTGTTAGTAATGACAAATAATTAAAGAGATTTCTAGAGATCTGCAAAAAATTATTGAAATTACATCAAATTTTAACGGATTATTCGTAACTTCACAGATTTAAGGGATTTTAATGTATTTGAAAAATCACACAAGATTAAATGATTTCACAGATTAAGAGTGATTTAAAGTGTTTTTTTAGGGAACTTAAATGTATAAACTTGATTTAATTTCAAATTTTAGAGAATTTCAATGGATGCTGAGCGATTTCGTCAGATTTCGTAAACATTTTGCAGTATTTTAAATATTTTTACACATATCAAGCTGTTTTGAGGAATTTTAAAAGATTTTAACAAATATCGGGGGTCTGACATAAATTTTAGGATTATAAAAAAGATTATATGTGATTTCTAAATATTTTAACCAATTTCAGAAAGATTTTATCAGTTTTTTAGAGACTAAAAATATTTCCACGTATTTCAAAGAATTTTGAAATATTTCAGGAAGTTTTCGTGGACTTTTACGTATTTGAAAGATGTCAAGGAATTTTAGGGTATGTCAAGAAACTACACAAAATTAAAGGATTTCACGGAGTGATAAGGATCAGGACAGATTTTTTAAGAAAAATTAAGTGAATATATATAGGGTAATTTTTTCAAGTTGAAACTTTCAAATATCTCGAAAAATACACATCTGCCGAAAAAATGTCCTAATTAAAAAACTTTTTATTTTCGAGGGGAAAAGGCTGTTTTTTTCAAACATGTTTTTCAAATTTTGACATTTTTTTCCATTATTGAAATTCTCAAGTTACCCCTCTCCCACCTCTATAGGGTGGGGTGTGAGGTAAGTTTTTGCAAAGCTGCCTTTTTTCATCAAAAATAAAAAGTTTTTATCACGGACGCAAAAATTTGCCTGACACCCCACACCTAGGGGCGAAAGAGGAGTAACTTGAGAATTTCAGAAATTGAAAAAAATTTGAAAATTAAAAAAAAATTTACGGATTAAACTTACGTATTTCTAAACGGAGAATTTGAATGTGAAATAAAAAATACAGGTTTCTATTTGAAATTTTAAAGTTACTTTTCTCCTGCCTCCAGGGGGTAGAGTGTGAAGTTAATTTTTGCGGGGTCGCTTTTTTATCGGAAATTCGTAAGTTCAAGTTGAAAATTTAAGGATTAAAAAAATATTTTAAAAATAATTTTAACAGAACTTTAGGAAATAAATTACATTTTGCATTGAGGGATTTCTGGCAATGTCGGATTTTAAAAATTGCAAAATTTTAAGGCTTTCAAAAGCATTTTAAAACGCTTTTAGGATTACCAAAGATTTTGAAGGATTTCTAGATAAATAAATTTTAGAAAAAGAAACGTGAAAGGAATGCGAACAATTGTTTAATTGAAGATTAACTTTTTTATCGGAAATTCGTAAGTTCAAGTTAAAATTTAATGCTTTTCTGAAAAATTCGTGTTTTTGGCTTCAAAGTTACCAAATTTAGTGGGATTTTTTTTCCTTCCTGCCTAAAAAATCAGCCATTACATTTTTCTTAAGAAGAATTTATGTTTGAGCTCTTTCGTTAAAAAATTGATCTCTTTGGTTCAAAATATACACCTTTTTTTTAAATTCGTCATTTCAAGCTTAGATTTTAAATATTTGGTTGAAAAATCAACTATTTCGTTGAAAATTCATATTTTTTTGGTTGAAAATTCCACTCTTTCAACTTAAAAATTCTTGGGCTACCAAATTTTTTAGTGAGATTTTATTTTTGTCTGAATATGCAACTACTGAATTAAAAGTTTAGTTACTTTTTGAAAATTCACTTTTTCTAAAAATATTTATCATTTAATTAAAAATTCAATTTTTTGATCAAAAATTCATATTTTTTGTGGAAATATAATCTTCTTGGATGAAAATTCATCTTTTTAATTAAAAATTCAAATATTTTGTTCAAAATTCATCTTTTTTATTATAAATTCAATATTTTTAGTTTCAAGATTAGGAATCTGAAGCATTTCACCTTGAATCTAATATCAGAACCTGCATTAATTTATTTCTACGAATTTATTCCCCTACTTTCGTAAAAAAAATTTCCTTATTCCCTCGTTTTTAGAGAATTTTCTCCTGTATAGCCTATATAAAAGTCACCTCTATAAAGATGTTTTTGATTCGCAACTATAAAATTGATTTATTTTTTTATTTTCCAAAAATGCTTTGCATTTTATTACTGTTCACTATTTTTAGAAAATTAATCCAATTCTTGTAAAAAAAAGGCGAAAAAGAGAAACTTGGGTCAAAATTCTCGATTTGAGATATTTTGGAAAATTTTTAAAATTTATGGAGGAAAAAGAAGCCAACCTGTGATCCCTGTTATTTCGGAAATTAAATCTGGGGCATCAATCTACTTGTAATTCTAAAATATTTTCAGAAAAAAATCTAATTTATTTACTACCTTGGGAGATAATATGCTTTTAAAAATGATACCAATAGTTAAGAATCTCTCCTTATTGGGATCACATAATGCAAACGTATTCTTGGCTTTGAAAATTTGATGATTAAATTCTTTCACCATATTTATTTATGGCTTGAACTTATGATTTTTGATTTCAAAAAATAATAAATTTAATTTTAAATAAATTGTTCGACTTTACAAATAATACGTATATCCGTGCATAGAATTTCAAAATTGAAGAATTTCAAAATTTCAAATGAGAAATATTTTATTCAAACGCTCAATAATTTACGGCATATAAGATGAAAGCTCGTTTTCAATGCTTTAAATTCAAGAATGAATCAATAAATTTGTCAATTTTTATACTAAGCATGGTTTTTACATAATTTTCAAACATTCTCTTCCGAATATAAACAATTTTTTTTAATTTTGCCAGGAATCTTGAAAAAATTATGGTTTTATCTTGAATCCTTGAAAAAATCCTTAAAAAGCTTCAAAATTTTATTTCGAAATCTTCAAAATTCCACATTCTGTTTAAATTCTTAAAACATAGTTGCAAATTTTAAATCAATATTAAAACTTTTGTTACTATTTCAATTATGTTTTAAAGTTATTCGAATTTTTCCTTATTTTTAATTATCCTGCAAAATTAAACAATTATCTTCAAATATTTCTAGATTATTGTTTGGCAATTTGGGAAATATGGTGAGATGTTGATATAATGTTTTTAAATATTTTCCTAAAATTAATTTTTTAAAATGAAATATCATTATAAATTCGTTAGCTAGCGATTTCCGACCAAAATTAAAAAATTAAGAACATTTAAAAAAATTGTATACACTACTTTTTTTAACATTTATAAATTTTATGTACGGTTATAAGTTGTTCTCAAAAAGACGAGCAGTTTTGGATTAAAAAAATTACAAGAGTTATAGCATTTTCAAAATCCAAAAAAAAGAAAAAGATGTACATTTCAAGCCAAACAACGCACGATATGAAAAAAGCCAAAGAAAGAAAAAGATTAAATTTCAAACAGTGTATGAAATTATCATGACAAATTTTTGATTTTTTTTTTAAATCAAAAATTTAAATTTGGGTTGCACAAAGAACAATGAAAAATAAAGAATTCCATTTTGAGGTCAAACTATACAAGGTACGGAAGCAGATGATTAAAAAAATGGTGTATCTGAAAAAGATTAAAAATTTGTTATAAATCACTTTTTAATAGGACACGTAGTGTTTTTTTTTATTCTTATATAACTGCATTGAAAATAGAAAAATTTAATTTTTTGCTAAACAAAACAAGATACAAAAAAATAAATAGAAAATTTGGTAACTTGAAAAAGAGCTACAAATTTCTAATAGATTATTTTTTGATAAGATGCGCAGTTTTTGTTCTGATTGTGAAAAATAACATTAACAGTGAAAAAATTAAATTTTTGTAAACACGGCGCAGGGTACGATAAAAAATGAAATAAAAAAAATTGTGTATTCAAAAATGAACTGCAATTTTCTTTCTTTGGTAGATGATTCATCATTTTAGTTGAAAATTCACTGTTTTGAAATTTATTTATTTAGTTTAATATTTTTCTTGCAAAAATTAATTATTTTTAACTGAAAATCAGCTATTCTATGTTTGGTAAAAAATTTATCTTTTTCAGTTTTAATTTAAATTATTTGTATGAAAATTCTTCTATCTTGTTGAGAATTAAACTTTTTAGGTATAAAATAAATATTTTTTCTTCAAAATTCCTTTCTTCGGTTGAAAATTCTTTTGAAATTGAAAATATATGTTTAATAATTTTTAATTTTTGTTAGAAATTTATTAGAAATGAAAAACTTGGCAACTTAAAAAGTTATATAAATCAACAGGAATGTGTAATATTTTTAGCTTTATTGAAACAAGAAGAAGGCTACATATTGCGAGAATAACTATCATTATTTATACAATTTAAAAATTTTACCTCGTTTGATTGACATTGAAAATAATCTTTTCTCTGATAGCACGCAACCCAACACTTATTGAGTCGTTCATTTCACAATAAGATTAATATTTGCTTTCTAATTTTACAAGCGGATTTTTCAACATAATGCTTTTAATTAAACCAAAATCAAACTGCTAAAATTTTTTCGTTACAAATCTTAGTTGTTCGAAACAGAGCAATTTAAGTCAAGTTCAAAAACAAATTTTATTTATTAGTATTTTAATTAAAAAATGAAAAAAAGATAAAAAATTTAAAAACATATTCATCGTTATAATCTTTAAAATTCTTTTTAAGTACCTTCAAATTATTAAAGTTTTAGAAGCTCTTGAAACTTCGTTGCTTCTGAAAGTTCCCTGGATGGTTTAAGAATATCGTCGGATCTGTAAGATCCTTTGGAATTAGTACAAATGATTAAAATTATTGAAATCCCTAATAATCTTCTCAAGTTCTTTGAAACTTTCAAAAGCACTTAAAAATTTTGTGAAGTTTTCAAAATCACTTTCAAGTCTAAGAGTATAAAATTCTTCTGAAATCACTTAAAAAAATTGAAATCTATGAAAAAAACCATAAGATATTTCAAATCTTGTAAAATTTTTTTAAATCCGTTGAAATTTGTGATAGATCTTAAAAATTTATTTTTATTTTTTCAAAAACCCTCGAATATTTTAAATCTTTCAAAATAGTTTTAAAAGTACTCTCAAGTATTGTAAATTCTTAAAAAAATTTAAAATCCTTCGAAAATTTTAAAAGCTCTTGAGATATTCTTGAAATTTTAAAAAATTCAGTAAAATATTAAAAACCTTTGATTTCATTTAAAGTTCTTTAAAAACTATAAAAGCTCTTTGCATTTTTTGGAATGTTTGAAAATACCTTAAAATATTTGTAATCTTTTGAAATCTTTAAAATTGTTATTGTGTTAAAAATAAATTATTAAATAAAAGTCATTTTTTGGGATTGGTAATGTTCAACTCATTGATATTAATAAATTTTGTATAAAATGTAGGAGAAAGAAATGTCTATTACCATTAATAAGGAGTAGATGCTTTTTGGCCTTTGTTTAAACAATTTTTATAAGGAAATTCACAGTTTGTCGACTTTTAAATGAATAGGCTTTGCAAACTGACAACAATGATTTATTATTTAAAAAATATTAATAAAAAAAGTTCACAGTTACACTAAATAGGTTTAATTTTTTCATTCGAAATCAACTTAGAATGTCTTCCTGATGACTCTTTGGTATGATACTTTGCAAATTGACAGCAATCATTAATTATTTAAACCATTGTTATAAACGAAAGAATTTTCTGTCACTTATTTGCTGATTAACAACTTTGATTGTTTTGCAACCTAATGTGAATTTGTTTATAAAAATTGTTCAAATAATGAATACTTGTTGCCTTTTTGCAAAGTATCATAGTAAACAGTTATCAGGAAGACGCCCCTAGTTGATTCCGTAAACCAAATTTGAGCCTATTCATTTAAAACTCGCCAAACTGTGAATTTGTTTATAAACATTTTGTAAAGAATTACCAAAAATCATCTATTCTTAATAATTGGTAATGTAACATTCATTCCTTTTACATTTTATACAGTAAGGGAGGGGAGAAGGCGGTAAATAAAGAGGTGGTTTGAGAAGAGATGGAGGAATAGGGGATGAATAGTGTAGAGACAGACAGGCTGAGTTAAAGAAAGGAAGGGGTAATTGTCAAAAAATGGTATGGTGAAAATGATAAGTTTTAGGTAAAAAGGGGGACCAGGAATCTCTCCTTAGTGGGATCACAAAATGCAAACGTATTCTTGGCTTTAAAATTTGATGATTAAATTCTTCAACCATATTCGATCTAAAAAGTGCTGAATTTATTCTAGAAATAGAAATTTATTCTGAAAATAAAATCTTATTTATTTACTACCTTGGGAAATAATATGACTCTAAAAATGATGCCAATAGTTAAGAAACTCTCTCTATTAGGATCACAAAATGCAAACGTATTCTTGGCTTTGAAAATTTGATGATTAAATTCTTTAACCATATCCGATCTAAAAGGTGCTGAATTTCTTTTCATATGAGGATCGTAACTAGGAATCTGACCCTTATCCTCGCTTCCTGTCTCTCTCCCTTTTTATCCCCTTTCCATCCTACCCTCTGTTTCATCTAAACGACCTCTTCCTCTCTTGTGTTATCACTTCCTAGTCTACCCTTTCCCCTTCTTAAACCTACTCTTTACACAACACTCGCCTTCTTTCCCTGTTCTCCTTTTTTTACTACTAGCTACAACTTTTTCTTAACCTCCTTCTCTGTCTCTAAACTATTCATTTCTTACTCTCCCATGTTTTCTTCATCACTCTCTTGCCCTATCTCCCTTTCCTCACAATAGCCTACCTCTTCTCATCCCTGATTCCCCTCTTTACCTAAAACTTGTCATCTTCACCATACCATTTTTTGACAATTACCCCTACCTTTCTTTAACTCTGCCTGTCTGTCTCTATACTATTCATCCCCTATTCCTCCATATCTTCTCAAACAACCTCTTTATTTACCTTCTTCTCCCCTCCCTTACTTTCAACCTCTCATTCCCGTATAAATGCTCTTCATCTACCTTTCCCCACACTATTAACTTCTCACTTCCTCATTACAAATAATAGGTTTTGTATGAAATGTAAAACAAATTAATGTTACATTACCATTAATTAAGAATAGATGATTTTTAGTAATTCTTTACACAATTTTTTTTAACAAATTCACAGTTTTGCCGAGTTTTAAATAAATAGGCTCAATTTTTGTTTACGGAATCAACTAGGTGCGTCTTCCTGATGACTGTTTACTATAATACTTAGCAAGAAGGCAACAAGTATTCATTATTTGAACAATTGTTATAAACAAATTCACATTGGGTTGCAAAACAATCGAAGTTGATAATCAGCAAAAAAGTGGCAAGAAATTCTTTCGTTTATAACAATGGTTTAAATAATGAATAAATGCTGTCAATTTGCAAAGTATCATACCAAAGAGTCATCAGGAAGACATTCTTAGTTGATTTCGTATGAAAAAATGAAACCCATTAATTGTAACTGTAAAATTGTTTATAAAAATTTTTTAAATAATAGATAATTGTTGTCAGTTTGCAAAGTATCATAGCGAAGAGTCATAGGAAAGACATCCCTAGCTCATTTTGTTTATAAAAATGGATCCTATTCATTGACAAGTCGACAAACTGTGAATTTCCTTATAAAAATTGTTTAAACAAAGGCCAAAAAGCATCTATTCCTAATTAATGGTAATAGACATTTCTTTCTCCTACATTTTATACAAAGTCTATTAATATCAATGAGTTGAACATTACCAATCTCAAAAAATGACTTTTATTCAATAATTTATTTTTAACATAATAACAATTTAAAAGATTTTAAAAGATTTTAAATTTTCAAAGGTATTTTTTAACATTCTAAAAAAAGCTAAGAGCTTTTATAGTTTTTAAAGAACTTCAAATGATTTCAAAGGTTTCAAATATTTTACCGAATTTTTAAAAATTTAAAGAATATTTCAAGAGCTTTTAAAATTTTCAAAGGATTTCCAATTTTTCAAAGAATTTGAAATACTTGAGGGTACTTTCAAAACTATTTTAAAAGATTAAAAATATTTGAGGGTATTTAAAAAGATGAAAAAAAATTTTTGAGATCTATCAGAAATTTCAAGGGATTTTGAAAGATTTTACAGGACTTGAAATATCTTATGGTTTTCTTAATAGATTTTAATTTTTTTAAGTGATTTCACAGAATTTTATACTTGTGGATTTGAATTTAATTTTAAAAACTCCACAAAATTTTTAAGTGCTCTTAAAAGTTTCAAAGAACTTCAGAAGGTTATTAGGAATTTTAATAATTTTAATCATTTGTACTAATTCCAAAGGATCTTACAGATCCGACGATATTCCTAAGCCATCCAAGGAACTTTAAAGAGCAATAAAATTTCAAGAGCTTTTAAAACCTTAATAATTTGAAGGGATTCAAAAAGAATTTTAAAGATTTTAAAGATAAATATGTTTTTAGATTTTTAATCTTTTTTTATTTATAAATTATAATACTGATAGATAAAATTTGTTTTTGAACTTGACTTAAATTGCTCTGTTTCGAACAACTAGGATTTGTAATGAAAAAATTTTAGCAGTTTGATTTTAGTCCAATTGAAAGAATTATGTTAAAGAATCCGTTCGTTAAATTGAAAAGCAAATATTAATCTTATTGTGAAATGAACGACTTAATGAGTGTTGGGTGCGTGCTAACAGATAACAGATTATTTTCAATGTCAATCAAACGAGGTAAAATTCTTAAATTGTATAAATAATTATGAGATATTTTTAAAGATTCGAAAAAATGCAAAGAGCTTTAATAGGTTGAAGAACTTTAGATGTTTTAAAGATTTAAAATATTTTACCAAATTTTCAAAAATTTCGAGAATATTGCAAGAGCTTTTAAAATTTTCCAAGGATTTCAAATTTTTCAAAGAATTTTAAATGCTTAAGGGTATTTTCGAAAATATTTTAAAAGACTTAAAATTTTTGAGGGTATTTAAAAAGATGCAAAGAAACTTTTAAGACCTATCAATTTTTGAAGTGATGCTAGAGAATTTCATACTCGTAGACTTGAAATTTATTTTCAAAACTCCACAAAATTTTTAAGTGCTTTTATAAGTTTTAAAAAGCTTTAAGAGGTTATAGAGAATTTCAATAATTTCAATAATTTGTACTTGTTGCAAAGGATTTAACAGATTTAACGATATTCTTAGAAACATCTAAGTAATTTTTAAGAGCAATAAAGTTTCGAAAGCTTTTAAAACTTTAATAATTTGAAGGGATTCAAAAAGAATCTTAAAGATTTTAAAGGTAAATTTTTTTAGATTTGTAATCTTTTTTTTTCATTTTTAAATTAAAATACTAAAAAATAAAATTTGTTTTTGAACTTGACTTAAATTTCTCTGTTTCGAACAATTGAGATCTGTAATGAAAAAATTTAAGCAGTTTAATTTTTATTAAATTGAAAAATTTAGGTTAAAAAATCCGTTCGTTAAATTTGTAAGCAAATATTAATCTTATTGTGAAATGAACGACTCAATGAGTGTTGGGTGCATGCTATCAGAGAACAGATTATTTTCAATGTCAATCAAACGAGGTAAAATTCTTAAATTGTATAAATAATTATAATTCTCGCAATATGTAGCCTTCCTCTTGTTTCAATAAAGCTAAAAATATTTCACATTACTGTTGAATTATCAAACTTTTAAAGTTGCCAAGTTTTTCATTTTTAATCAATTTCTTCAAAAAATTTCATAATTATCAAAAACACATTTTAAATTTTTAAAAGAATTTTCAACCAAAGAAATGAATTTTGAACATAAAATATTAATTCTGTACCTAAGATGTTCAATTTTTAACAAAATGGAGGAATTTCCATCCAAATAATTGAAATTAAAACTGAAGAAGATAAATATTCAACCAAACATAGAATAAATGATTTTTCAGTTTGAAAAAATTAACTTTCCCAAGGAAACTATCAAACTAAATAGTTGAATTTTAAAACACAGGATTTTCAACTAAAGTGATGAATCATCTACTTAATGAAGAAAGTTGTAGTTTATTTTTAAATACACAATTTTTTTAATTTTATTTTTTATCGTACCTTGCGTCGTGTTTACAAAAATTTAATTTTTTTACTGTTAATGTTATTTTTTATGGTTAGAACCAAAACTATTCATTACATCAAAAAATAATTTATGAGAAATTCGTAGCTCTTTTTTAAGTTACCAAATTTTCTATATTTATTTTTTTCTTATCTTGTTTTGTTTCCTAAAAAATTTAATTTTTCTATTTTTAATGCAGTTATTTAAGAATAAAACAAAAACTACGTGTCCTATCAAGAAGTGATTTGTAACAATTTCATTGTTTTTTGTGCAATCAAAATTGGAATTTTTAATTTAAAGAAAAAAATTTTTTAAGTTGTCATGATAATTTCATAGAGTGTTTGAAATGCAATGTTGTTCAATTTTTAGCTTTTTTTTATATCGTGCGTTGTTTGTCTTGAAAACACATTTTTTTTTTAAATGCTATAACTCTGGTAATTTTTTTTATCTGAAAAAGTCATTATGATAAGCTGCTCGTTTTTTTAATACAACTTATAACCTTACATAGAATTTTCAAATGGTAAAAAAAAGCAGTCAATAAAATTTTTTTAAATGTGCTCAATTTCTGAATTTTTTGTCAAAAATCACTGGCTAACAAATTCATTATGATATTTTATTTAAAAAAATTAATTTGAGAAAAATATTTGAAAACATTTCTCAACATCTCACTAGATTTCCAAAATTGCCAAACAACAATCTAGAAAAATTTGAAGAAAAATTGTTTAATTTTGCAGGATAATTAAAAATAAGGTGCAATTTGAATAACTTTAAAACATAATTGAAATTGTAACAAAAGTTTTAATATTGATTTAAAATTTGCAACTATTTTTTGAAAATTTGAATGAAATAAGGACTTTTGAAGATTTCAAAATAAAATTTTGAAGCTTTTTGAGGATTTTTTCAAGGATTGTGGATAATACAATAATTTTCTTAAGATTTCTGTCAAAATTAAATTGTTAATATTCAAAAGAAAATGTTAAAAAATTATGTGAGAACCATGTTTGGTATGAAATTGACAAATTTATTGATTCATTCTTTAATTTAAAGCATTAAAAACGAGCTTTTATTTCATATTGCGTGAATTATTGCGCGTTTCAATATAAAATTTCTCATTTTAAATTTTGTTAACTTTGAATATTTAGAGTTTAAAATTCATCAGATTCCTACTGTAAGTGCTTTAATTTGCAGTTCACTTTTGATTACATTTAATGGAAACATTTCATTTTTCAGAGTTCGATTTTACATTCTTATCAGAAAAGGTATTAGATTTGTGTAGAATTTACCCCCCCCCCCTACAACTCAACCTGTTTTTGTCAAATGTCTACGTTTTGAGACCCTCTTAACCCTCTAAACAGGTTTTTACGAATGTTTCTCTCTGTCTGTATGGATGTCTGTATGTCTCGCTGTCTGTGAACACGATAACTTTTAAAGCAACTAATCTCTTAGATTGACCTTAAGTAGACTTGTTAAATGTCTAAAACTAAAGGACAAGTTCGTTATCCAGCTTTTTTGGATCAAAATTCAAAAAGTGAGAGCACTTT
>JAUELO010450684.1:0-13217 GCA_032357855.1 Amphibolips quercusostensackenii | reverse complement strand
CTTGCGTAGATAGTAGTGTTTGATCAAAACTCGAAACTCAGATTTTTCCATATTAAAAAAAACTCGGAGGTTAGTCGTTTCTCAGTGCTGTAACTTGTAAATGCGTAAACATAAATGGCTGAAGTTTTGACAGGCGTCATTTAAAGGATCAAGATCGACAAAAATGGTGCACATTAGTAAATACTAATGCCATCTCTTAGAATTTTCAGGTACTTATCAGACTGCCTAGTATGTTATTGTTTAAGGGACAACGCAGCATTAAAGTAACTATTTGTATAGCGAAAACTACATTTCAGATGACGCAGATATAAGATTTTTTTACAATTATGTAAAACTTGATGACGAACCTTTTTTAAGATTTATATATTTTCCGAAAGTTTAGTATGTGATAATGCTTCACATAAAGCGGCGCAGCCGCATTGAGACAAATCTGACCTCTCTCTTTTATTTTACCTATATATGCTTATGTTTGTTTTTTCTACGCACTGTTAGGAAGTTAATGAAAACGAAGCCACTGAAATCATACATGTATTTCTTCTTATTGTTGGAGCAAACTTAAGAAAAATAAGAATCTGTTATAATCTTCAGAATAAGTGTCTTAAGCAGATTATTTTCATAAAAAGTTTTTTCAAATTAAAAGATAGTTTGTTGCTTCAACAGCATTCTACGAAACAAAAAGGAGCTCTTGTTTTAAAGCATCATCTTTCAGACCCAGATCTAGAGTTTCTAAAATTATCCACAAAAATGTTAGGGTTATCATTATCAGGGAAGCCATAATGTTTATGAAAAAATTGTAGAGGTTTGACTTATTTTTAAGCCGGTCAGGTGTGACTCCTTTCTTAACGTAAAAAAAATCTCACTGGAGAATGATCATCTTCGCCAGAAGGTCGGTTAAGTATTTATCAAACTTCTATAGCTACAACTGTAGATAAACATACATATATTTGCTGTTCGAATGAATATATTTACTTGTCACTTGTCTCCTTTTCCCCCATTCTGACGAATTTATTCTTTGACCTTTTTGGATACTTATTTCTTGCTATTCTCAAGTATTTAATGTCAAACAGCATCCTGTTCCATAGGCGTTTGTCGCACATTGGTCAAAAATCTCAAAATGCCGGCCACAATTCATTAGTCATGTCATGATTTTGCGATGAATTTTCTACTCATTTAACTTATTCAAACAATACATTTCTTTGATAAACAAATGTCTGTTTCTTCCGTTAGTTAAAGTGAATAGAACAGTGAAATAACAAAAGTTCACTATATTGCGGTATTAATGACGTGCACTGTGCAATAAGCGTTTTAGAGCCCATCTGCACATACCATTTGAAATATTGTCTCAAGACCAAACCGCAACTGCCAGCAGCTACTCTTTAGATATGTTTTACGTCAATGTGTAATTTTCCATTAGGAATTGAAAACAGGGCCCGATCTAGCGAGATTTTTTTAAAATTCTATTTCCAACAACGTGAATTAATATAACAATTTAAAAACTGCATTTAATTTTTGATTAATTTTTTAACTTTTATCTTTGCTATATCTATTTATGTTTTACTATTTCTTAAAGTGCTTACATTTACGAAAACAATCCGTGTTGTTTCATTGGAATTGATCACTCCATTGCAAAACAATACACTTTTGAAAAACTGTTTTTTTTTATTCGCGACGTGCACACATTTAATGCTTTCGACGTTTGTGAACGAGAAAAAAATAAACAGGCTCAAAGGAGCACCTGTCCTTAGCTTCTTTGAATGTTCCTCGAAGAAAAATTGTTTGCATTATGGATAGCTTTTTAGGATTTTTTACCACTGTGCGTTGTCTATATGTGGCGAACTAAGCTATTCCTATGTCTTTATTATGATTGAAAGACTATTTTTAGTATGTATTATTTAAAGATGTAGTGCTTCTGTTAAAAGAAAAAATAAATAAAGATTAAACTTATCATATCAGAAACAAATTATCTAGATGGTTATCGATGATCTACATATCCCTAGTGTTAAAAAAAGGATTACTATAATAATACGTGACAATTTTATTAGAGAACAGCATAAAGCTTAAGACTAAAGCACCAAAAACGAACTTTATTTTTTTCTACGCAGATAAAACTCTTTCTTTTGATAGGGGCAACATATAACTTTTAAGAATTTACTTGCTAGTATATAACTGCGTTATAGTTTGAGAATTAAAGCCTATGCTATACTGTAAGTTCTCTTAATAACTCCCTAATCCATAAACAATAACACTGTATTACAATTAATAAATGTGAGCGTGCACACAAAAAGGTCCCTTATAACCTTTTTATTAAATTCAAGGTCAAAATTATTATTTTCATGTATAAAGAACCTATACTGAATCAATTGGCGCAATGATCAATGTTGTGAAAGCAATTAGAAGTGGAGATGCTCGTACACAAACAGAATTGTTTGTCAGCAAGATTGAGTGAAGTCAGTCACATAAGAATAATTTTTTCTGAAAAAGAATTCCTGTTCAGAATTTCTATATTTCAAATACACATAACATACACGGATGATTAAAGAATATATATGTTAAAATCACAATGGTGTTATCAGCAGCATCCTATAGAACCTATAGAATCATCTTCTCCAGGGAAACCATAATATTTATGAAAGATTTCAAGACATTCATACTCTTTCTTAAGATGATCGGGGATGGTTTCTTTGTTGATCACCGAAGATTTTATTGGGGAAAGACAACCCTCACCAAGAGGTCGGCTATATTTGTCGCGAACTTGTGCATCCGCAGCTAAAACATGGGCATACATAGATCTTCTGTTTAAGTCGAAATTTTTATCTTTTCCTTTTTTTCTTCTTCTCCCTTCTGGGACATTTAGCCCTTGCTCCTCTTGGCTACTTATTCCTTGTGTTCCTCGGGTGTTCAATGGATGATTCAAATCTGGAACATCAGGATTTATTAGCGAATTCAAATCTGAAACATCAGGGTTGGATCCTAGCCCTAACTGTCCTGGGTTGTATTGAGACGCACGATTTCTTAGCCAAGCAATATCCTGTTTCGTAGGCGCTCGACGTCTAAAGGTGCCATACTGAGCTATTATCCTTGCTTCTTCATCATCATAAGGAGTTTTTTTTCAGTGTGGATTTTTTTTAGACCTGGTGCTTCTGTAAAAATAAAAATATGCAAAAACATAAAAAAGACATAACATGTCAGAAACAAATGATCTAGATGTTGATCAAAGGTTTATATGTGCCAAGTATTTAAATAGGATCATTATAGTTATATTTACCAATTTCATTGACGAACAGCATGAAGCTGATGATAAGAGCACCGAAAAGGGACATCATTTTCTTTCTAATAATTTTTCAGGAATCCGCTTGCTAATATATATACTAGTGTTTATGTATATTACAGAGAGAAAAAGATCTAACGCTATGTACACTCAATAATTTTTTTCTTTACTTCTCTTGAAATTGTCCTGAGTCTTTTCAGATTACGATATACAACGTTTAAATGTTCAAAGAACTGATTTACAGTTTAGAGAAAAACGCGTCATGAAATTATATAAACTTTCTTGACTGTTTTTTGAAGATTTATATATTTTTTTAATTTAGTATTTGCTAATGTTTCACGAAAAATTCTTTTAATTACACGCTGGATTAGATATATTTTATTATTAGGAAATCAGATGTCTGTACAAAACAACACATTCACTGTCATGTTCACCGACTAAAATTTTTTAATTTTTATTATTTTCAATCTTTAAATTTTAATTATTCTGAAAATGTTGAAAATGATATGAAAGTTTTCAATTCCAAACTTTGTATAAAATGAAAGCATTTTTCAATTAGGAACCTAGAACTAAATCATTGAAAATGAATATTTTTTAAATTGTGTGTCGCGCTTTTCGAAATTCATCATTCTTATCAAAAGTTCAAAAGTAATAACTTAAAAATTAATAATAAAGCTTTTTATTATTCTTTATGAATTATAATCTTCAACTGAGTGACTTATCTGGCATATAATATTTTGACAGGCTTTACCAAATTACTTTGACATAATATTACATAATTACGTCACTTGTATGTGATTATGATAATGTAATCTAAAAAAAACACAGAAAACATTTTTTTTGTTCTTTCTGTAAAATTTTACTTTTTCGCTGGCATTCTTCTCGGTTATGCCTTAAAGCCGACTTAAAGGTGATTTGCGGCTGCAATCTTGATGCCCATGATCATATGAAAGTTCTTCTAATTTATTAATCTAATACTTCTTTTTTGAGGGATTACATAATCTTGTAGCTGGTGAGTGGGTTTGATGGTCTAATCGGACTGGAGATGTAGATCATATGAACCAGTGGGACTGCATCGCAATCTGTTGCTGTTCTGTTAAATTAACGGTCTCCAGTCTGTGTTACCTGAAATAAGGAGCAATTCCCACAGAAAATAATAGCAAAGCCTCCTAAGATATCGAAGACGCGATTTCTTAAGGTCCTCAGCAATGATGTGATGGCCATTTTCAGGGCTAAATCGCACCAGGGTTGGCAAATTCCTCAACACCCCAACGTGCCCTCGTAAGTTGAGGCAGACTCTTTGGTGTCACTCAGGTGGTATCCTAACGAAAACTTTGGGGTGCCATGTCAATTGGGCGACGCAAAATAAAAAAAAGTAGAAAAAATAAGAGCTCTAACCCAGGGCCCGACTTTAATCGGCAGCCAAAAGTGGACGACTTCTCAGAGGCCATTTTACCAGGTTTGTTGAAGACATCTAATACCGACAGTAGCATTTGAGTTGACTTGGTGGAAAAGCACTCAACTGAACTTTTTGTCAAGAAGAAAAATCATGATGGTGCCCAGAAAAAAAGCCCGCAAAGCGCGCCTTTTAAACAGCAGCTAAGACTTTCCACAAGAAGCTATGACTGCAGAAACATCATCTTAAGCCATTTCTAATGCTTATTTTACGGACAAGAGAAAAAAGGACTCTAAAGACACTTGCCCGCACAGGAATTCCAAAATGCAGAAGGCTCTCAAAACACATAGCCTTACTTTTGCACAGATAACAACGTCCTAGTAAGCGTTAATGTTGTGTCGGCTCAACCTGAAGCCTGTCTATCTCCTAAAGAGCTGGAGACGCTAAAAAAGAAAATATCTAAAAAGTTTAACGCGTTACTTTGCAAGGGGCGCACAATAGGCTAAAGTAAAAAGTTTGTGACAGAACTGTAGAATCTACGATAGAAATGACCTAAAAGGATAAATGTTTTTGGTATTTACAGATTGATGACGACAGATGAAAGTGAAAATATATAGAAGCTTTGAAAAATATTTTTGACTTTAAGAATGTGAATTGAATTTTTAATCTTTTGACGAAAGTCAAAAACCCGATGGATTCTAGCTGTAGGTCTCCCCGAAACGTGACGAATCAGGGCATCGTTAGGGGATAAAAAGCGTCCTAAAATGTTCTAGATCAGCCTATTGATAGCTGAGACAGGAATCTTCATGGTACAGATCAATTTACCACACAACAACGGCGCCTTGGTGGTTTTAACCAGGCGTATAGCAATATTCTAGACAGGTACTGCAGAAGCGCAGAAAGGCTCAAGGCTCATATCGGCCTAGCTTATATCTTGCGTAATTCTGAGAAGCCCCCACATCTCAAAGAGGTGAAGCCTCTTCTACAGCACTGCCAAAAGTACAGAATTTTTCTGCTGTTGAGCTGTGGCCCAAATTTTACCATAAAGTATGGTGAAGCACAAACATCAAAGGCAGAGCAAGAGATTTATTTGAGTACCTACGAGATACTAAGCTAAGAATTCTTAATCATAATAATGCTCACACATTCCAGATTATAAACTGGAGGACGGTTCTTGACTTGACTCTGCTGCTGAACAAAATATTTAATATCGAACAAGCAATATTTTCACAGGCAAGCTATTAACATTTTTTGTTTTTTAAGTATCAATACTCGATTATTTAGTTTCAATACAGTTAAGCTTCAAAATGTTGGGTTATATTTTCGACTATAATGGGCTTTAGGTACTTCTCACTTAAAGTCACTACAAACTTTTTAAACAGTGCATTCATAATTTAATAGTGTATTTCCTAAAATTTTGACTTTTTCCGAGAACCTTTTAAGCCTGGTTTTAAATCTCTACTACGACCTTTATAGGATAAGCAACAACTCACTTAAAAAAAAAACCAAAAGAATATAAAGCTCATCTATTTGATCAAAATCGTTATGGCTACCCTCATAATGTCTCCGATCCTAGGATTTCAGGTAATCATTCTGGTGGTTCTAGATCTATTTAACGAGACTAATACGAACATATTTGGTGTACTCAAAAAAGTTTCTGACATTTAAAACTTCGAAGTAACACTTCTTTTAAAAGTATAAGTCTCATCATCCCGATCGAAAACCATCAGATTAATCGTCAGAAGTTGAAGAATAAGAAAAATCATTACGTGCAGTAGCGATAACGATTTTGATACGATTCTTAAGCTTTATGATATTTTAAATCTTTCTTAAGAATGAATCTGCTATTGTCTTCAGCTTTATGCTGTTTGTCAATGAAATTGGTAAGTTTCATAATAATGATCCTTTTTTTAATACTTGGCACGTGTAGATCTGTCGTATATATATATATATATATATATATATATATATATTAGCAAGTGAATTCCTAAAAAATCATTAGGAAGAAAATGGGGTCCGTCTTTGGTGCTATTGTCTTCAGCTGCATGCTGTTCGTCAATGGAATTGGTAAGTTTCATAATAATAATTCTTTTTTTAATACTTGGCACGTGTAGATCTGTCGTCATCATCTAAACAATTAGTTTCTAATATGATGATTTTTATATATATTTTTGTATATTCATCTTTTCACAGAAGCATAAGGTCTAAAAAAAAACCGCACTGGAGAAAAGTCTTCCAATGATGATAAAAACGCAAGAATAATCGCTCAGTATGGCACCTCTAGACGGCGAGCACCTACGGAAGAGGATACTACTTGGCAGAAAAATCGTGCGCTCCAATACAACCCAGGACAGGTAGGGAAAGGATCTGACCGTCATGTTCAGGATTTGAACTACCGATTAGATACCCTAGTAAAACTAGAAATATCCATCCAAAAAAAGCAACAAAAAAATGTCCTAGAAGGGGTAGGACGAAGAAAAGCAAAAGAGAAAAATATCGACTTGAACAGAAAATCTATGTATTAATTATCAACTGGCACTATTGCATTCATAATATGTAATATTTCAACAACTATGTTTAGCTTAATAGAGTAATAAAAAAACTTGATAACAGTATCATCCTAATAAGAAGATATTAGTTTTATGAATGATTAACTTTTACGATTTGCACAAAGTCCTTTAAGTAGGTAAGTTACTGAGATGAACAACTATATTTTGCAGTAGAACATACTAGATTACGTTAAAAATTTCTTATTGTAGACTTCTTGTAATAATAGAGATGAAAATGTTGAAACATCGCATCTTTTTTTCAATTTATATGTGCAGACGAATGAGGTATTTTTTTACTGATTCAATCTCAAAAAAAAACTAAAGTTTAAATTCAGAAGCACTTAAAGTAAAGAACTTATGTTCAAGGAAGTAGGATAGAAGGGATTATAATTTAAGGGCACATTTAAGTAAGCTTAAATTTCCTTTTATTATATACAAATTTTATTACAAAATTATAATTTTTCATCATGATAAAATTTTAGGAAATACACTATTAAATTATAAATGCACTGTTTAAAAAGTTTGTAGTGACTTTAAGTGAGAAGTACCTAAAGCCCATTATAGTCGAAAATATAACCTAACATTTTGAAGCTCAACTGTATTGAAACTTAATAATCGAGTTATGATACTTAAAAAACAAAAAATGTTAATAGCTTGCCTGTGAAAACATTGCTTGTTGGATATAAAATCTTTTGTGCAGCAGCAGAGTCAAGTCAAGAACCGTACTCTAGTTTATAATCTGAAATGTGTGAGCATTATCATGATTAAGAATTTTCAGCTTAGTATCTCCTAGGTACTCAAATAAATCTCTTTCTCTGCCGTTGATGTTTGTGCTCCACCATACTTCATGGTGAGATTTTGGGCCACAGCTCAACAGCAGAGAAAGTCTGTACTTCTGGCAGTGCTGTAGGAGAGTCTTCACCTCTTTGAGATGTGGGAGCTTCTCAGAGTTACGCAAGAAATAAGCTAGGCCGATATAAGCCTCTAGTCTTTCTGCGCTTCTGCAGTGCCTGTCTAGACTATTGCTATACGCCTGGTTAAAACCACCAAGGCGCCGTTGTTGTGTGGCAAATTAATCTGTACCATAAAGATACCTGTCTCAGCTATCAATGGGCTGATCTAGAACATTTTAGGACCCTTTTTATCCCCTAACGGTGCCCTGATCCGTCACGTTCCGGGGAGACCTTCAGCTAGAATCCATCGGGTTTTTGACTTTCGTCAAAAGATTAAAAATTCAATTTACATAGTTGAATTCAAAAATATTTTTCAAAACTTCTATATATTTTCACTTTTATCTGTCGTCATTAATCTGTAAATACCAAAAACATTCATCCTTTCACGTCCTTGTGTACATAACGAAGACAAAAATAGGAAGTGCTTCGTACACTTATTAAATTTTTACTTACTTATCTTTGAAATTTTTTTTGATCTTCGAAGCTTACGCTGTGCGATTTATTTATTGCTATATAACTGGTTAATTGTTTGAAGGAAAACGCGTCATTAGAATAACTATTGGTACATCAAATACTCTATTTTAAACAATGTATATATAAGATTTTATTACAATTTTGTAAAACCTTATGAGAACATTTTTTTAAGAATAATATTTTTTTGGAATTAGTATTTGCTAATGATTTACGAAAAATTCTTCTTATTACACGTTAGTCTCCAAATTAAAACTCCATATAGGAATATGCTAATGAAATCTTGTTAGTTTTTTACTTTAGATCATTGTTTTTCAGAACTATCATGCTTGCCATAAGTAATAATTTTAAAAAAAAACTTTTTTGCGGCAGCGGACATAACTTTCCCAGTTTTAAACTTAAAAAAAAGTACCTATACATGTGTAGTAATCTATCCTTTGTAGGACGTTTCAGTTGAATTTTGTTAAAATAACAAAAAGTATCTTGTATGTCCCTAAACATTTCTGAATATGGCGCCTTAAAATAAAATTTAATGCCTGTAGAAATATTATAATTCTAAAAAGAAGCATTAGGAACTGTAAAATTAAAATTTGTCCAATCTCTAGAAAAAACTAATCCTTTTAAAGCTTGGACATTTTGGTTTAAAGACCACAAAAATTAAACTATTTCAGCATTGTATACACAAAACATTAAATTTAATTGAAAATTATGGAAGAATTTGAAAATAACATGTAAAAATTATTTATAGGTATCACATCATGCAGCATCGAATGACATTCAAATATTTAAATAGATTTTATTATTAAAAATCAGATGTATGTGCAAAACAAAACATTTACTGCCATATTCACCGATCAAAATTAAAAAAATTTTATTATTGAAAATCTTCCGAATATAATCATTCTGAAAATGTTGAAAATTATATAAATTGTAATTTAAAGCTTTGAAAAGAATAAATGCAAGTTCAATAAAACCGTTAAAAATTAAACGATTCTAAACTTTGCTTAAAATCGAAGCATTTTTTAATTAAGAACCTAATTTCTAATCCATAAAAATCAACAATTTTTCAATTGTGCATTACGCTTCTTAAAATTGATCATTTTCATCAAAAGTACAAAACTAATAACTTGAAAATTAATCATAAGCCTTTTTATTGCTCATCATAAATTTTAATGTTTAGCTTAGTGATTATCTGTCATATAATGTTTTGCAGACTCTGTCAAATTACCTCAGCGTGATATAACGTTATTACGTCTCTGGTATGTAATATAAATAAAGTAATCTTGAAAAAACACAGAAAACATTTTTTGTTTCGTTTGTGAAATTTTACTTTTCGCATTTTACTAACTGTTATTCTCAATACTTCATATTTTCAATCCTCTCGTATTTAACTTGTATTCAATTATTGCGAACACCTCGAAATTGGACGAGATACGAATCAGTTTACACTAGAATATCATTTAGCTGCATAGCAACAATATTAACATATTCATCTGCTAAAGCGATTATTTTGTCATTAGAAATTACTGCTTTTTAAGTAAAAGTATGTTCCATCAATTAAATCAAAATGTTTATGAAATAAAGTTCGGGTATACAATCATCTTTAATTACAAGAAGAGGAAGATTAAAAAAAGTAAAAAATAAGTTTTTTATCATCTGTACTCAGATAACTGTAGGTCTTTCAATATATATATTGTAGCCTGCGAGTAACAAGCATAGCCTGAGCATAGACAAAAAAAAACGTCTTCTGTGCGATTCTTAGAAAAAGTAGCATTACACAAGAGCAACTCTAATGCGCAGACTCTAGTTCCTCCCACGCGGGCATGGTTACGCAAGTCTGGAAGGGAGGACTGGAGCAAGAAAATAAAAACAGCGGCAGACCCGAAAAACGTCTGTCTAGATCTGTAAGCTGAATGGCACAGATTGCAGTGTGAAAACCTTGAATAGAGACTTGAGGATTTATCCTCTCTTCTTACTTCACAAACTCTTTCTAAGAGTGAAGAGTGCCTGAGTACTTGGCCTCAAAACCAAATATTCAGAACTGTTTTGAAAAAAGTTTAGTTCGCTTTAGAAATGCAAAAAAGATTAATCTACCCATACAGTTCACAAAAGCAACGCAACCTCAAAAGCGATTTGTGCTTGTTCAGAGCAAATCTCTGACTGCGTTAAGTATCTCAGGGCGATTATTAAGAATATATATACCGTGACAAAGTTATACAGGTTTTTCAATAAATTGAATATTGCAAGGAAGTGATTTTATGTGAGCAATAGCCACAGCTCAGACATATAAATCTTCGCTAATGTTTCATTCATATCCTCGAGCAATGCCAAGGTTTACCGAGACAATTGGTCCACAGGATTAAGTGCAATGATTTCACGATCTGTCAATCGCATTTCAAGCTACTTACAAGCAGACGAGCAGTTTACTGCTCTACCTGGTTGCCAAAGTTTTTCAATGCGAATGGTAGAAAAAGAGAAAATATCTTTTTTTATTCTCAGGGACCCAAGAGTTCAGTATATTTTAAGTTTTGAAAAGGAATCTTTTGAAGTCTAGTCTGCTCGAAGATTCTCTTACTCTCCCTTCCTCACTTGCGACTCGCGTAAAAGCGCCATACCTGAGGCTTGAAAATTGTCAGCCTAGTCAGTGGAATGGCTGAAGGGGAGAACACTAGCAGTTAGGGTGACTCCGAGGGGTTACCACCTCCTAGAGTGGTGAAGGCTCTACTTCAGCACTGACAGGAAAACAGGATTACTCAGCTGTTTGGCTGTGATCCAAACTTCCACCATGAAATGTGGAGGAGCACAAACATTAGCAGCAGAGGAAAATATTTAATTGAATACCTAGGGCATACTTAGCTGGAGATTCTTAATCATGGTAATACATTCACATTCCAAATTATATACAGAAGTAAGGTTTTTGATTTAACTATAAGTTTTAAAAATCCGACTTCCCACCGGTATGACCAGGTTTCCAATAATAGTAATGTACTTCTTATTAATAAAATAATGTTATTTACAGAACATATTCAGTAAGCAGGACATGAGGAGTTCAGTTGAAAATGCATCATCAGTGTTAATAATATGAGTTTTATTTGTAATCATTATGCATATTTGTACACTGTAGCTCTGTTCATATTAAATGTATAAATTTTTAATTATACGTTACAATATAATGGGTACATTTTTTCAGGACTAAGCATGTATGACGTTAAAGCTACATACTTTGTAGGTGTTGAAGAAAACATTTTATATCGCACAAGCAACGTTTTGACAGGCATGCTATTAACATTTCTTGGTTCTCAAGTATATCAGTACTCGATTTTTAAGTTTAAATTCTGCAAAGCTTTAGAACTTTAAGGTTTATCTGTCAATGTTATGGTCTTAAGGTACTTTTCACTTCAATTTACTGCAAACATTTTCAATAGTGCATTGAAATTTCAAGAGTGTACTTCCTGAAATTTCTATTTTTTCTGAGAACCTTTTGAGCAGAATTTTCAATCTCCACTACGACCTTTTCAGAATAAGCAACAGCTCACTTTTAAAAAGTATTTAAAAGAGTATAAAGCTTATCAGTTTTATAAAAATCGTTATGGCTACTCTGATAATGACTCTTATCCTACAATTTCTGAAGATCAATCTAAAGGTTCTGGATCTGGCTAACAAGACTAATACTTTCAAAAAGAGAGTTCCTTTTGGGCCTAAAATATCACAAAGTTATTTGGGTATACCCGAGAAAGTTTCTGACATGTTAAGCCTAAAAGTAACACTCTTTCTCAAACTATTAGTCTCGTCAGCCTGATCCAGAACCATCAGATTGGTCCTTGGAAGTTGCAGAGTAAGGAAGATCAACATGATAGCGATAACAATTTTGATACGATTCGTGAGCTTCATGCTCTTTCAAATCTTTCTCAAAAGTGAGTTGTTGATTATCCTGAAAACTTGAAATGGTCCTAGTGGAGGATGAGGTCCCTGGTTAATAGGTTCTGAAAGAAATCTTTTAGTTTCTTTTACAGCGGCTAATACATGTTTTCTTATTGATTTTCCAATTTTTTTTTTTCATTTTATGTTTCATGCTCTTCTAATACTTGTCGGAAACTAGTATCTGGACTATTGGGATCTTAGTGAAAAGATTTACGTAAAGTAAAAAAGTAACGCCCTGATGAATTTGGCGGTTGAGGCATTTGACTATAATATCTTTTAAGCGTATGAGAATCTCCTAGCCACGATGCATCTTACTTGTGTTGAAGCTGAGGACTATTAATTTTCTGAAGAGCTGGAGCGTCAGCAATTCGGTATCTAGGGACAGCATTTAGGTTTATCGAACTCGCATCTTCATCACTACAAAGCAGATAGCTTCTTCGTTTTGGATCTCCTTAAAGAAACGTCATGCCCAGATGAAGTTGGTGGTTTAGGCATTATGATATAATGTCTTTTAAGCGAAAAGAAATCTGCTTGCTACCATGCATCTTAGTTGTATTGAAACAGAGAATTATTATCCATCAGCTGATGAACTTGGTCCTCTGCCATACAGGTTCTAGGAATGGCATTCAGATTAATCAAATTTATATTTTTATCATTGG
>JAUELO010450656.1:0-13219 GCA_032357855.1 Amphibolips quercusostensackenii | reverse complement strand
CGCTCACACTATGAAGTGAAGGGATTGTCCTAAAGAGAACTTCCTGAACTACTGAGATGCCAGCATCATCTCTATTTGCAGAGGCTACATAACTTGCAAGCACCGCTGCATGAACAAGTCGCATGCAAAGAAGAGGAAGTGACGTGAAGACCAATCGCGGAAAGCAGAGATGATGTCGATTCTAGAAAAAGAAGTAACATTATCATTTATGTTACTATTCAGTCCAAAGATCTGGCTGAAATGAATGCGCTTTTTTGTAAGGATCTCTTTGAAAATTCCGACCTCTGGACCATCAATTGTTTAGTTTATGGTGCGGCTAGAGCTTTGGTTGATTTGAATTAAATAAAAAAACTGACGATAGATCAAAGGACTAAAGGAAGCTTGCATTAACTGAACGATAACATCTGGCGTACCGTCTGAGAAAAAGGTCTGAAAGTTCGCACACAAATTAAGGATCCACAATCACAAACTGAACAAGTCAAAGCTGACGAAAATCAAGCAGAGTATTATTAAGATAATACGGGACTTTTTTGATGCAAGATGGCGACTACAGAAAAAGGAGGTGTGAATCAGAGATGGACAACAGTTTCCCGTTGATCCATCACGCCTCTTAAGCTATATCCTTGCTTCTGTCAAAAATCCGCTTGAGCCGTAAAGGGGCAAAACTCTCTAAATACAGAATAACGAGGTTGCACGCAAGTTAAAGGAAGACAACGAGGATATCTTTTGCGCCAAAGAGCTATGTAATAAATTCATAACATCAGAGGGGCACAAAAAGTTCTCTACTGCAAAAACAGATGTTACCAAACACTTTTGGTAGAAGAAGTTCACTCTTACACACAAGCATCCCATATCTTTATCATATATTTTAATTCGAAGACGCCTATTCTGTGATGGTTGATGTTAGGATGCATTGTACTTTTACTAAAGAAAGTCGACGTGACGTGTCCAACTTAAAGAACTGCAGACTAATCACTTGTCTGAACACTCCGTACTTGTATACGATCTTTACAGCCATTTTTAATGACAGGATTGTTTCAGACAAGTGGACCTGTGTAAAGACAGATCTATGAGTTACGTGGCTCAGAAACTGATTTAACTGTCTGCCAGAGAACTTGCTTTTGCTACAACATCCACACTTAAGTATGTAAAACATAGTTTCAGTATTTCCTGATCCTTTTGAATGTATTTTGAAAAAATCAAGAAAAAAAATATAATTATATTACTAAGCTAAGTTTTCTTAGGTGTTCTTAAATTTTTAGCCTTTATTTTTACAATAGGTACCTCTGCGGTGGGACCAATCATCGTGAGCATAAGGTCCTTCACACACGTATTTGATATGAATGACCTAAAGATCTAAAAGTCAGGATCAGAGCAGCTTTAGCATGCTCTAATAATCGTCAAGGGGTGCATAGGAGAATTTAGTATCGATTTTGGATGTGACAAGTGTGCCAAGTTTTATCCTAAGCAAGGACAAATTGTTGGTGCTTCTAAAGACCCTAAGCAAATGGATATGAATTCTTTGAGACTCCAAGATGCAGAAGAAACATACCTATACATAGACAACGCGTTAGATCGTGCATATGCAGAAAAGGTTGCATATCATTTTGTCTGTGCATTGCTAGTGCATCCCACGACGTCAAGAAGGGCAAGAAATACTAAATCTATGATGCCCTTATAGCCAAATTATTCTTGGTACAGCTTACAGCGTCGCAAGAGAAAAACTTCCTCTCCTAAAACAGCAGATGTCGAAAATTGTAATGCAGCTTCACACAATGCAGCTCTTAGTACTTTGTTGTTATCACGGTGACAGGCACAACCCTGCACTGGCAAAGGTTTTCAGAAAATGGAGTCAATAGTTAAGAAAGAGATGTTCTTAATTCACTGAAACTAGGAGTTTCGTACACCAGTCTCCACTGAGAGTCAGGGAGAAGGTAAAGGAGAAGAGAGGTTAAGACAGTAGTAGAAAACTGCCACAATTTTTGCCGAGATATTCGGTTAATATGATTGTCCTTTCGATCAGTGCTTTTGAAGGTGCATGAGGTAGGCATGTCCAAAATCGTCCACTAAGGCGTGAGATAAAATTTTTCCTCATCCTTTTTTACAGAATTAGGTAACACTCTTCGATCAAAATTTGTTTTATCTTATGTCAGAAAACTAAATAACTACAAACCAATTGCTTGTAGCTACACTGTCAATCGAAAATTTAGTTTTTGATGTCATATCCGGTGGTGAATTATCAGTCAAACTTTGTGGTGAACTTTTTTGATTTTAATAATCACGTGCTGTAATTTCTTAGATGAGCTTTGATCAAGACAAATTTGTGAAGATGCTGTTTCATTGGTTTGCAATGAATATGGCTTTCTTTTACAGTTCTTTACTGATGATAAGTTTTAAAAGGTTTTTGAGTATCTAAATGACAAAGCCGAACTACTTAAAAACAAAATAAATGGAGATATTTTTCTTGTCACAATTTGAAAAATGTACTTCAAATTCCATTACGTGGGAAGATCGCTGGCAGAATGTTGTAGCTTCCAAAGAAAATACTTGGAAGAGGATGTCATCGATATTAACTACAACTAACTAACAATGCTGGCACACAACAAGGTCGGATAATTTCCGGACAGATCTTGCGGTTGCACGCAGGAAATGTTTCTAGTGTACATTATAACGCAGAATATTATACTTTGTATAAAATAGTAGGGTCAGTATATCTACATTTTTAGAAATGAAAATTATTATAGTGTCTTTGGATTAAAGGTTTATCTATATTGATAGAAATAGTATCTTTTCAAGTTAAAAATCTCAACTGTTTTGCTGAAATTGATCTATTTTTTGGATTTTACTATTTTGTTCAAAATTCGCTTTATTTAGCCAAATGCAACTATTTTTGTTTTTAAATTAAAATCGTTTCTGATTAAAATATCAAACATTATACCTTATGTTGTGACCTTTGTTCATTAAAAATTCAACTCTTTTTATATTATTATTTTTTCGTTGAAAATATATTTTTTTTAAACTAAACATTCAAATATTTTACGTTTGCTTGGTTGAAATATCATTTTTCGAAAATTTCTCCTTTTTGGTTGCAATTTTATATTTTTCATTTGAAATTTCATATATTTTGTTAAAAATTTGTCTTCTGTAGTATAATATTAATTCTTTCAAGAGAAGATTGCTCTTAATGGTTGAAAATTTATCTTCTCGTGACAAAATTGGTTTCTTTAGTTAAAAATTTAATCTTTGGTTTTAAAAATTTATCTGTGTGGATGAACATTAAACTATTCTGTTGAACGTTCAGTTTATTAGGTTATAAATTATTTATTCAATTCAAATTTAACTACTCTGCTTAAGGATAACAGGTAACAAATTTCAGATTGAAAGACTCGGTTCTTATGTTAAACTTTAAAATATTTTGTTGAAAATATAAGTTTTAAACAAGAAATAAATTTTATTTACAGAACAAATATATTTTTGTATTAAAAAAATCAATTATTAAAAAGAAGATCTAAGTTTTATCTTAAAAAAGATTCAAGTTGACTATTTAACATCAAAATATGAATTTTGAATAAAAAGTAAATTTTGTACAAAGAAGTTTAATTTTAGAAGAAATAATGAAATTAATTTTTTACAAATAAGAAACTTTCTACAAGACAGTTTAATTTTTAATTAAAAAGAGTAACTTAAAAAAAAGACAGATTTTTCAAAAATCACGTAAATTTTTACCCGAATAGTCGATTTTTAACTGAAATAAATCAATTCCTAACCAAAAAGGCAATAGTTAAATTTTTATTTAAAAAAATTTTTTTTACAAGAAGCGACGAATTTCTTTGCAAAATAGATGAATATTCTACAAGATAGTTTAATTTTGTAACAAATAGTTGATTTTTTCACTAAATTATTGAATTTTCTAGTCAGCAAGATAAATTTTTTTCACGAAACAGTTAAATTTTCAGCCCAAAACTACGCATGTTTAACGAAAAGGTTAATTCTCAATCAAACCGTAAAATTCTCAACCAAATTTTTAAATTTTTTATTTAAAAAATTAATTTATAAAATAATAAACCTAACCGATATTTTTTACAACCACAACAAAGAAGAATATCAAACAGAGTACATGAAATTTTCTCCAAACAGTTATAATTTCTGAACAAAAATATTAATTTTTCATAAAAAATACAAATTCTGATTAAAATACATAAATTTCTAAACAAATGGTTACAGTTCTAACTAGAAAAAAACAATTTTTTGTCAGAAATGGAACTTAAATTTAAAAAAAAAAGTAAGACAGGACCACAAATTGTATAAAAAATTGCGGGAGATAAGCGGACGTCTCCTATACGTATTTTGGAACGCTATATTCAAATCCGTTAAGCTTCCCATGGGGAAGTATCGCTTGAAAGAAAAGGCGATCGCTTCTTGAAAAAAAGGGATCGCTGAGAATTTTCTCGAAATATGAAAGCGATCGCTATGAAGTATTGAAGATCGCCATTTAAAATTAGGTGATCGCTTTTACTGTTATACGATCGCTTTTTAAAAAATAATTTATCGCTTACGGATTTGGGAATCGTCTTTTTGAAAACAATGCGATCTCTCACTGTTTTGATGATCGCTTTTTATATATGTCATGATAATCTCTTACAGTGTCTCAAATCGCTTCCTGAGCGATAGCGATCGCAAACGATTTTGTTGATCGCTTTAAAATGTAACGATCGCTAAGAGGGTACATAAAGGTGAACGATCGCCTCTTTAAATCCTTTTAGTGAAAATCAACGACTTTATTTTGTATTTTTAATTACCGATTAATTCTAAAAGTTCACTTGCAATAAACGTACGAGGATTTATTTATAAATATGCACAAATTATTATTCGTAGTCACGTTACAGATGTATCTTTACTAATGCACTTATTTTTTACTTAGATAACTACTGTTCATGTATTAAATTGTCTTATCTTATAATAACGCCTTAGTTTCTTTCGTAGGGATTAGGTATTTTACAAATGTAATTTCGATTTCCAAGGTTGATGAAAATGCATTTGGCAGAAATCATTTTAAATGGAAGTAATTCGATGGGAGCATAAAAATCGGCTGCACATGTAAAAATATGCGGAGTTAATGGCGAATTCTCGGACAATCTAATAGGAGTTATTAACGCGTATAACTCATTTGAATCTTGAATACGTAAAATTTTTTGTATGATAGCGTGTTTTTTATTTTCCAGCTCAACACACGTGTCATCAAACTTCTTCGCTCGTTTGTATGCTTTGCTACAAAAAACAATTCCATTTCGAACAATACGATTAAAGTAAACCAAAGTGTCTCCTGGCGGAACAGGAACATTTGCGTTGTGAAATGCGCGCAATTCGTCGTTAGTTATACGAGAGTATTGCTCGAGACCCAAACCTGTAGTATTATTATCAAATGTCTCGCAATGTTTAAGTGGAGTATACGAGCAAATTTCATGACAAAAATCGATAATTCGATCGCTTACTTCAAATTTTTCGACATATTTCCGTACTGATTGAATTGTTCCGTATTTTTGCGAAATTTGTGTTGCCACTCCACGTGTTCCTTTAATCAATTTTAACAATGAACCGTTCCCAGACTCAAAAGGGAAGGTTGAAGTTCCCCACAAAGGACCCCATTTTTTAACTAATTCAACAAGATGAGAGCACAGGTGTATATTATATACCATATGTATATTCCCATACAACTTATTGAAATCTCTGACAAAATTTTTCAGCATTGCATCAGCTTCAGCTAATTCAGAAAAAGAAATTTTATCTTTCAGTAGTATATGAATGCTGACAACCAAGTTTTTCAGATTTTTATAATATTCATCTTCCAAGATATCACGAAGGCAAGGCAAAGAAAGAAACAATAAAAAAGATCTCCACTCGATGCATTTCCAAGAACTTCTATCTGAGATTGCCCTGGGAGCACGAGTCATTGAATGAGGGAGCGCAATTGCTTCTAAACGATTGTCCAATAATGGAATATGTTTTGATAAACTAAAAGAAAAATTTTGGGGAGAGTCAAAAAATAACTCGCCCATTTTTCTTCCTACTCCCGCAAGTATTTGGTGCATATAATCTGCTGTGAAGCCAAATACAACATCAAAATATGGAAGTTCTAGGAGGCAAGAGACACCTTTCAACCCATGGATATCGTCCCAAATTTCCCCATGCGTAGCAGTAGCTTTGACTCGCTTAAGCTTACCCATATCATTCAGTACTTGAGCTGTTTGCATATCCGTGACCATATCTTCATGAGTTCTATAAGGATATATTTTTTCTGCGACATAACGACCTTGGTTATTTGTATCGGGTAATACGACATTTGGATGGTAGCAATACCCACAACCATAGTGACCGTTGAATTGCTTCAAAGCTTGTAATTTTGGTTTCGCGACAGCATCGACTGAACATGCTAAGGCAAAAAAAGGACAAATCACTTCATTTCCGTCCTCTAAAATTCTCTTTACCCCATTAGTTGATAATTGGTGAAGTTCATTGAAAAAAGGTTTCAAAAAAATTTTCATATTAGGGGAACCTCTGCCGAACCAGAGTCCGCAAAGAAGAACATTTTCAGCTCGGAATCTGTCTTCAGGAGATATTTCGTTAACAATTAATTGAAGAGGCCATATCGAGCCTTTTGAGGACTTCCATACTGGAGCACCATCGACGTTGAAAATACCAGACAAACTGTACTGATTTGACAGCAATTGACCGGGCTGACAAAGTTTTCTATACATTTCCCCATCTGTAAAATCTCCAAGAATGTCCAATGGTCGATTAAAGCGAGACGTTATTTTAATTTCGGGGTTTCTCAGCAACTGCTCTAATTGAGATCTCAGATTTAAAGTTACAAAATAATTGTCCGCATAATCATCTAGTATCTTAGTACTCCACTCTTTTTTGCATCTAGAGCATACGGCTTTTGAAGTCGGTAGGGCATTTTTTTCGCCAATGTACAACTCGCAATCAGAACAATAGAAATGATATTGTAAGGAACTTGTGGGGCTAAAAATTTTCTTAAAGATATACTCTGAAACTGGCAAGACGGATGCATCGAATATCGAATTGATCATTTTTATCATGTCTAAAGTGAAGGGCCCTGTCATTCCATGTCGCATAGAGAGGTGCAAAATCATCAAAAAAGTCTCGAATTTTGTTGTATTAACTCCGGGATATAGCTTCTCGTTCATCCACTGATACGCATTATTCTCTTTATTAACAGAGTCTGGCCCTGCGTCTGGTGTTTCGTGATCATCTGCGCCAATTTCGCAAAAACCACAGGTGCACAGGCCAATACAAATTCCTTGCAATGTACCGGCTGCTTCGAGTAAATTTTGATCTTGATTTTCAATTGCTGCAGTATTACAGTCAACTCTTATATCATTTTGTCGCTGATTCATTGTTGAACACCTGGCAACTGCAGCCTGCAGGGATTTCTAGATTAATACATTTTTATGTGTGAATTTATTTTCTAGTAAAAAATAAAAGGAACAAACGTGATCGAAAACACTTTCAATCTCAGTACTTGGACCATGAATTGTTTGAGATTTTGATGGCGCGTTCCTCGAATGATGCTCTTCTCGTTCTACGGCTGGAATAATGGAATCATGATAGAATTCATTTTTTATAATACCACTATTGCTTTATTTTTTATTTACTATGATTTTTAGAAATATTTTTACATAGAAATTTTATACGGATTTTTTCAGCTGGCTATGTTATATATTTTTTATTGTATTTTTATACAAATATATTTTAATAAAAAATCAATTTTTTACCATTATTCTCATTTGCAGTACGAAGTTGCCTGGAATGTAAAGTTTGACGCGGTGGTTGCGCATCAAGGTTACATTCATATAGTTTGTATTTCCCGCGCGGTTTGCCGATTTTTTTTGTGTTGCCTTCTGTGTTTGTCGTTGGACTTGACATGATAACGTGTTCGTAGATTTCAAGTTTTCCAATTTGCAATGACGGGTAAAACTGAATTAAATCAATATTTAAACACTCGACATCACGTTTTTCAAGCTCGTGCAAGATCGGTCGTAAACGTGATCGCCATTTTTCACATACACACACATATGTGCAACCAATCACAGCGCGCGATTGCGCGAATAATGATGACGAGAGAGAGACTGCATTCCTGTATAGTTTCACGTTGGAATTTTGTCCTCTTTTTCGGAAGTAAAGCCGATATAATTGCTGCACGTGGTCATTTCTTTTTCATCGGTTTTATCTGCGTTATGAAGTACGCGCGAGTGCATTTTCGATATTTTGATGTATGGAAATCAGTGCCAGTGTCATTTATCATCGATCTCGACCCGAAAAATATCGTAAAAAATAAATATTATAAAGTTTTCGACAGTGAGATTCCCAACGATACGCCTGAAAAAGCACTTCAAAGATTGGACGAAATACCGATCGTCGAAGATCGAGGAACAACGCAAGAAGCGGCATATTACAGGGCTACTGTTGGAATTGTTAAAGGTAAATAATCTATTTTTTGAGGTTAGGTGGTAATTATTAGGTTTTCCGTCAGGTAATCTCACGCAGCCTTGAGTGATTTTTGTTAAACAATGAAAATAAACAAAAACTAGAGCGTGAAAAATCCAAAATTTTAAGCATTCTCACTTCATTTCGTAACTTCAGGGGAACAGTTCCCCTCCTTCCGTCTTTGTCTAACACTCGCGCTCAGAGGACACGAGAGACAAGGATGGACAAGTCCTGGATTCGCGCCTGTTCAATTTGGAATAAAATAAATAATAGAAAGAAAAATCAATAATAAACTACAATTATATATGTGTTTGAAATTATAATATTAAATAATTCTAATAGATTCTTTGGAGGAACTGGAAAAAGCTATAAATAACCAAAGGATTACCGAGGCGCCTTACAATTTGCTCACTAGATCGTTTGATGGAAAAGTTGTGCCAACTAAAGCTGCATTGAAAAGCATTATGCCACCGAAAAGAGGAAAACCTTCAAAAAAAACCTCTACAGAAAAGAAAAACTTGAAAAAGTTGAAAGTAGAGGTAAAAATTGTCTCCATATAGGACTTTAACAGACTTTTTAATCATCTCATTATTTCTTTGTGAAAGTTTATTTATAAATTAATGTCAAATTTTTTAGCCACAAGAAGCCGATCCTCATGTGAATGAAAATATTCATCCAGGTGGATCTGAAAAAGAAGTTGCGTCGCCAGTTCTTCCAGATTGTGTGAAAACGAAGGCAGGTCAATATCTAAAGGAGTTAAGCGCTGTGAAACGACCGAAAAGAAAAATATCGACAGAACATACTTCAGAAGAGAATACTTCATCAGCAAGTGATGATGACTCAATAACATCCCCAAAAAAAGTTCGTGAATTGGAAAAACAGCTGACTGAAAAAAAGGAAAATTTGGAGCAATGTAAAAAGTTGAACATGCGATTGCAAGATAAATTATTCGCTTCCGAAGATGAAAACAAAGCTCTGAAGATCAAAAACGAAACCCTGACTGAAAAAAATAATGTTTTGACAGAAAAAAATAAATCATTGCAAATGGAATTGGAAAATCTAAAATCAAAAAAAGAAAATCCCCTCGTAAATGTAACGGTTCCTACAAAAAATGACTCATCAAAACCTGTTCGTCAAAGTAAGCTTTTGGATTTTTCCTTCATTTTTCTTTTCGTTTTCTTGCATATATCTTATATTACTTGTCAATAATTGTAGACTCGACTTCTTTTCCTTGGATGAACACCATCAAGAACGAGGTCATCGAATCGTGTTTAAATGAACCGATCGCAAAGTCTTCAGGAAATGAATCTTATGATTTAATTGCTGCAAACGATACTTCCATGAAGCCAGAGGATTTGGCGAAAGAGGAGACGATGAAATCTGACTATTCTATCGAAACTCTCACTAATTCCGAAGATCCAGGAAGTAATGACGTGAGGAATATAAAAACTTTATGTATTTATGTCACGCGCACAGATTTATTTCCTAAATCATACACTGAAAAAAAAACCTGTTAAAAAGTGCAATACCATTTCACAACGCCAAGACAAAACGACTTTCTGAAGAAAGTGCAAGAGTACCTGAGACTTTTTCGCAGACAGTGTTATAAAAAATGCTAAAATGTTGAGACTTTTTCGTAGCTAAAAGAATGAAAAGTCTGATGAATTACTGCACTTTTTATAACACCGTCTGCGATAAAGTCTGAGCTACTCTTGCACTTTTCTTCAGAAAGTCGTTTCGTCTTGGCGTTGCGAAATAGTATTGTACTTTTCAAAAAATGTATAGCACTTTTTAAGGAGTTTTTTTCCAGTTTATCGTGTTTAAAAACAATAACATTAATTTAAATAACATAAATCACATACATAAATTTACTTTAATATACATAAATTTAAAACAAATATATTTTCACATTAAATATCAAGTACTGAAAATAATTGAGAATGTATGATTCGAAGTTAATTGAGCTTCCCAGAAATAAACTTGTAGAAAACGAAAATTTATTAATTTTGTTTTAACATATTTTTTTAAGTTCAAAGAGCTGCATCCCGGAAAAAGCATGCCAATTGCTATGTGGAAGCAATTATTGAAACATAATTATGGATCGAAAGGAGATTCGCAATTTGTGAAGACATTATTGCTCAAAATTTTCAACGTCACTGAAGTAAAGAATTGCACGGTCCATGGCAGGAATTCACCAGCAACCATAAAGAAGAATAAAGACGCTGGAATTGATCTTCCCAACCCTCCACCTGCCTTAGATTGCAGTAAATTAAAATCTTTGAAAAGTGCGTTAAAAGTCAGAAGTTGTAAATTCAAATTATATTTTCTTGGCAATAATCTACAATTTAAATATTTACAGATTGTCTTATTGAGAAAATAAAAATCGAAGTAACGGAGGATATGACGGTCGATGCAAATGCAAAGGAGCAAAAAATCGTTTCTGAAGTTGCAGACCGTGCAAAAGATGCAAAATTCCATAAGTGCATCAGGGATCGCAAAAAAACTCTTTGAGTATCGTATGTTTATAAACAATAGATGATTCATTATATATTTTGTCCAGAGTTTTGTCTGTCAGATTTTTGGCTTGTCATTTTCCTTTAATTTTTATATTTGCAAAAATAATTTCCTTCTGACATTCGTAAAATTCCCATCTGAAGTTTCTGTTTCGAGATTTACTTGGATGATATCTTTCAAAAACATAACGATCCTTTTTCTAACTAGGATCATTTACTCGATATTTAAGATATTAATAATCAGAAATGAATCCTCTACACTTTCATTATTTCATATATTTCTTTACTAAATTTATTTTTGACTGAAAAAAGCTCATAATTTCGAAAGGAAAATAAGTAGTACAATTCAGTACAAATTTTCGAAAAATGTGCAATTACCTATATGTATTTTTAAATTCTTAAGCACAATTAGTTTGCATAGTGATGTTTAATTTGACGATAAAGATAATGTGCATGCAAAATATACATTCGCTGATCTACATTTATATAGTTTTTCTTATAAAATTTGATTTTTCAAATACCATGTCAAGGAAAAAATATGAATAAATGCAACAGTAATTTTCTACTAGATTTTAGTACATTAATTTGCCTCGAATCCCTCATTTTAAAAAATTAAATCGTTTAACCAAAAGTGCATGATGTAACATAAATTCATGTTTCTATTTCCGCCATTTTTATGAATATCTGCAAGAAAAAAACTTTTTTAACTAAAGAATAAAAGGTATTCCCAAAAAGCGATGTTTGGAGGAAGCGATCTTCAAAGCAACCAGTGACAAAAGCGATCGTTAAAAAAGGATTAAAAGAGTTCGCCAATAACGTGGAAAAAAAAAGTTTCAGAATCGATCGCCAAAAAGGAGCGAATTCGTCCAGAAGCGATCGCTAAATTGACGATCGCCTCTGTGAAAGCGATCCTCAATATAGCGATCCATTCCGTGTAAGCGATCGTCAATTCAGCGATCGCTTTCGGACGAATTCGCTCCTTTTTGGCGATCGCTTTTTTTAGCGATCAACGCGATTCTTCCCCATGGGGTACCATACTGGGTTGCCCGTTTTGCAATGCCGTCTAGTACATGATAAGGGAAATAGAGAATGGCGTTAATCACGCTAAATTTTGTGTCAGAGTGATACTGTTGTTTAATTTATTGACAGGTGCATTACGGTGTGAACTTTTAATGTTTAATAAATAACAATTAAGTTTGCACGTGACGTGTCGAGTGAAAATAAGTTAATTAGTAAAACCTAACCTGAAAATAAAAATTACTAACTTAATTACAACATAAACTCATATTCTAAAGATATCGGTTATTATTTATAATAATACGTGTTCGAAAATTAGTGTCTTAAAAAATAATAATTACGAAAGTTATTTAACTCAAAGTGTAACACAGCTGTGTTCTTTATTTTTTATCAGTTTCAGCTATTTTTTGAACGTTTTGAATTTTTAAAGAAAATATGTATTGAATTCTTTCTGAAATAAGTGCAATTGAGTTATTTGTTTCAGATATTTTTAATTTTTGCTTTAAAGAAGTTATTTTACGTTTATTTTTTTTATTGCTTATGTATCATTTTTAAACATTTTGAATATTTAAAGACAAAAAAGATAGAGCTCTTCCCAAAGTAAATGAAGTTCAAATCTTTGTTCTACATATATTAAATTATTATTTAAGAACCGTTATTTCGCATTCAGAACTGATTAAGAAAGTATTATAAAAGAACTAGATAAATTTAAAATGGCGCTTTTTATAGAGGTTTTTGTATTATAGAAAATCGCTTTTTGCCATGAAGGTTCTTAAAGCATTTTTGCAATTGACTTTTCTTTATTATTTATCACCTTTGGATAGTTTATAAACTTTTTAAATATTTAAAGAAAAAATAATTTCGAGTCGCTGTTGAAATAAGTCAAAATTAATTTTAAATGCTTTCTGAATTAATTTTTTTTATTAAAGTGTTTCGAAAATTTTCAATTTTCCATAGAACTACTCATTGATAATCAGAAATACGTTTTCTTTATACAAACATTGAGTTCAACAACTTTTAGTTTGAAGATGGTTGAGGCTCACCGATCAACTTGGTACGACACTGCCTCGAAATACTTGCCCGAAATATTGTTACCAAGATCCAAGTGCTTCGTTAGCGAAACGAGTTAGAGCGCGCGTTAGAATACACGAGTTCAGGCAGTATAGGTAGGGATCGAATCC
>JAUELO010450652.1:0-13220 GCA_032357855.1 Amphibolips quercusostensackenii | reverse complement strand
ACAAAGAGGACTAAACGGCATAAATAACAACCGCGGACAGCAGAAGGACCCTTTCTCTGGCCCTACTACCCACGCAAAATTAACTTTGTATGGGCCGAATATATAGTGCGGAATTCGTTCAAATTTGTTCAACTAAAATTAGACTTTGTGCAACAACGGAAGGACCTGATTTAAAAAAAAAACACTGTCAGGGACAGCGAAATATTTTGCTAGTTCCGAAATTGTCCAAAATAGGCTTTATATGGTCGCGTTATTTTTGTCTTAATTTGTTTAAATTTGTAGAACGAACTTCAATTCCTAAAAAGTACCTTCTATGTAGCAAACACAATGGCGAGGCCAGCGAAATATTACCCTTGCTCCGACATTGTCCAAAATTAGCATTATATGGGAAGATTATAATTGTCCTAATTTGTTCAAATTTGTACAACTATCATAAGCCTCTTAAAACAACCCCTTACGCAGCAAACCTAATAGCAAAGCCAGCGAAATATTTCGCCAGCCTCGACATTGTCCAAAGTAACATTTATATAAACGCATTATTTTTGTCTTAATTCGTTCATATTTTTACAACCAACTTCTACCCCTGAAAACTACCCACTCTGCAGCTGACAAAATAGCGGGGTCAGCAAAATCTTCCGCCAGCCCCACCATTGTGTTTGCTGCACATGAGGATGCTCTTAGGGGCTGATGTTGGTTGTACAAATTTAAACAAATTGAGAGAAAAATAATGCGCTCATATAAAGTGGATTTTGGACAATGACGAGACCAGCTGAATATTTCGCTGGCCCTAACAGTGTTTTTTCAAGAAATCAGGTAGTTTCAGTGTTGCACAAATTCTAATTTTGGTTGAACAACTTTAAACAAACTCTGCACTAAATATTTGGCCCATACAAAGATAATTTTTCGTGTGTGTTGGGTATAGCGAAATGGTCCTGAAAGCATGCACCTTTTAAGTGATGATTGCGATTCAAAGAAAAGAAGAAACATTATCATCTAGGTTTTTCCTAAGCCATAAGACCTGGCCCGAATGGATCCAAGGTGGAAATGCACCACTGGCCCCGTATTGGCCCAGTCCACATTGCCACAGTGCCATTACTGGGCATCTCCACTGGACCAGTACTGTCTGGTAATGCTTCGCAGTACTAGCATGCGCTACTGGCGCTATACTGTACAACAGTTCTGGTTCTTTACTAGTGAACTGTTGGCATACGAAAATGCCAAAATAATTTGATAAATGATAAATAATCATTCAATTGCTTTAAAGAACTTCTATTCATCATTAACTGTATATTGTTCAAATATTATTCATAATTATAACAGTGTAAATATTAAATTCTTTGGTAAATTTTCACACCAACTGTCGTAGTCGGTAGTCTTAACGATTACTCTACACCTACCGAATGGAAAGTGAATGAAAAAAAGGATCCTGATAAGTCACAGGAATATTTTGTTCGTTCGCGTTTCAGACCATTTTATAACTTCTGATAATGAGAAAATCTTTTTTTTTAAAGAATTTAAAATTTGTGTCAACGCAACTTAAAAATTTTATTACGTACTGCGATAATTTTTTAATAACAAATTTTTGAAAAGTTTTATGTGAAGAGAGGATGTCTGCCACTCTTAGTGCTTGGCTCTTTTTTTACAGACGACTTATTGTTGGCCTTTTTGTTTGTTTTGCGGCTGCATTTCGATTTGAATGCATTTCTATAGGCCGTTTTAGCCGCTGCATCCTGCTAATGAGCTACCTTCTTGGAAATTTCATCCGAAAATTTCGTCGCTTCTTAAAATACTTCTGCGGCCAGGCTTATGTCCTGGTTGAGTGGGTTTATTTGATAAAGGAGATTTAGGGAACGTACGCAACGATTGTAATAAAGCAGAAAGATCGAGCGTAAAACAAAAACTTTCGTTTAATTGTGTGGATTGGCTACGGTCTGCTTCTTTGTTTTCCGAAATCAAAATAGACTGTGTGGACTGATTATGGTCCACTTCTTCATTTGTCAATATTGGAATAACACTTTCATGATTGTCCGGAATAAGTAAAAATAAGTTCTCGAGGGTAACTCGTGTAAACATTTTAAATTCTTTTAAGAACTCCAAAAAAGGATTAGAATTAATTCAATCGCTTTGAGAGGCACCTTCAGTACAGCCCATAGGCCCACCATTGAGAAAATGTATCGGAAGTCGTGCTCGAGGAAAAACCAAATAACGTGGAGCGCGTATTCCAGAAGCAGAAACTGCTTAAACCATAGACAATAATTGACCTTTTTCAGCGGATGTTCCTTGGTCAGGTGGCTTGTGACCACACCTGCTTACTACACGTTATTTGTTTTAAAACTTTGTCATACAGCGAAAGAAATTTGCCAATGTTAGCCTGATTGAATGCTTAAACTCGAGCAATGCTTGTAGCTTCGGGGGACCGAAGCCACAATTTTGGATGGCGCTTCAAGAAACCAGCGAGACAATCAATACCAGCAATTTGTTTACCCTTTAAACTTGGAGGCATCTTTTGTGTCTTTTGTTCTTTTGGAAATTGAAATGCAAGCTCGCGAACATCTTTTAGTGTCAATCCAAAGTACATATCGGATGCATGCATTAAATATTCCCCCAATGCATTTTCTTTTTCTTTACTAAGCACCTTTGGGCTCAAAACACAAAAAATCTAGTATAACAACCAACAAACAATCAGATAATTTTTAATCACTGACAATGTAGGATTTTAAAATGTCACTTTTAAGTTGAAGAATTCTGAATTCTGATTTAGAATTTTTCATTTCACATGTGGAATAGCCATTAATAAAAAAAAAACTTACATTGTATCGACTAACGTCTTTGACTTTTATGCAATCCGAAGGCACAGCTGCTGGTTCAGAGAGATGCTTGTATAGGCAAGTCATGTATCCTTCTCTTCTGTCGAAAAAAATTCGTAAATATTAATTTTTGGTATAAAAAATTACAAAGTAAAACAGAAGAAATAAAAAGCGAGGTATGACTATAAATCACATTAAGATCATACTTCTTATTATTCTGTTATAGGAAATGCCCGCGACTGCAAAAGTTGTTATCCGTAATTTTTAAATTTATTTCTAATACTTCTCTGCATATGCCATTTATTTTATATGCAAAAAAAGATTGGTGCTAATTGCCACATCTGTTCATTGTGGGAATAGCCCCATGGGCTATTATTTCAATTTTCATGGCGTGTTCATCAAAATTAGAAGCATATCACCAAACTTGTATGTATCTAATAATCACTAGCAAAGTATTGTCCAAAATCAATTAACTGTTGTTGAAGACAAATCACTTATAAAACGCTAAACTCTTTCCAAAAGTTTTCTTACTAGTAGCCCCTCTCCATTAGAAATTTGACACCAGATTTTACTTATTACATTAGAAAAACTCACCTACGGTGAAAATTACGCCATCTTCCCCTACATATCTTACATTATTATTATATATTATACACTTAGCCGCAAATCAAAAAAATTTAGCGTGAAAATTTCTAAAAGTTGTATTGCATACTTATTTCATGTAGATAGACTTGCATGTTAGTGGCAAAAGTGAAAACGTGGTCAGTTACAGTTGGTGAGAGGATTTTACGGAATTTGTGTGCAAGGTGTGAGCGTAGTGGGAGGGTGGAAGCCGAGGGAAGCGTTTGTGGTCATGAAGTGGGGGGCTTTCAGGGCAACAAAGGTGGTACTCATAGTGGTGGAGGAGTTTAAGGGAGAGAGAGGGGTGTCTGCAAGAGCGGTAAAAATGTGAAAAAGTGAAGTAAAGGTAATATTTAGGGCGGTTCACAGCCACAGTTTTGCAGAATCATTTGTCGGTAGCAGAAGCTACTGCATGAAAACATCGCAGTTACCGGCGGAAAAGCGGGAAGTGGTCATTGAGAGTGCTGAAAGTGTCAGTAGCGAAGTTGAAGAAAAAAAATTTTGGACACGCCACGATGGCCAACAGTGCGTGTCTCAGTGTCGAGAGACGCTTCAGGGAGGGGGAAAAATTGGAACGGCGTGGTAGAAAGACCTTTAAAGAGAAGCAGTAGAAAACGTAGGTCCACTCCACAAAAATGCAGGAAAAGTCGGAAAAGGAGGTGCTAAGGATGCTGTTGGGAGCGATTAGAGGACTGAAGGAGGACAAGAGGCGGACCTAGGAGCAGAACGAAGGTATCAGGAAGGACATAGGGATCAGAAACAAAAAATGGGAAAGAGATTAGGTCTTAAAGAAAAGGAAAAAAAGGCTTGAGAAGGTGGAGGGCAGGTCGGACATGAAAGTAGGCGACAGGGGGGAGGGCGACCAGAAAGGTGTTTGGGATAGGGTAGAAATTATGATAGAAGAGAAAGTAGACAAGTGCAGGAATGATAAGGGAGGATGGACAGGGAAAGGATGAATGCATTGGGTTTGTGAATAGAAAGAAGAGAAAAAGCAGGCAGGAGAAATAATGGTGTGATAAGAGGGTTGAAGCTAAATAGCGGGAAAGTTAAGAAGGGCGTACGAGCGCTGCCACAGATAATAAGGATGGTTACAGGAAAGGTATAAAAAGTTAGACTGAAGAGAAGAAAGAAGAAAAAAGTAGTGGTTGTGAAGTTAAAGAGCTAAAAAGAAAGCTTAGAGGTAATGTGAAATAAAAATAAGATATAGGATAAAAGGATTTACATGGATAACGATCTGATAGGGAAGAAAAGAGAGTTGCCGAGAATGCTGAACAACAAGGCTAGGAGAGAGAAGTAAAAGAAGGAAAGCAAAGGTGGGATATCGGAAAATAAAAGTAGATCAGAAAATGTGAGTCTGTGACTCACATTTGGAGGAGTAGTGAGGGTACAGTACTGGAACGTAGCAGTGGTAAAGAGAAAGGATGATGAGTTTTAGAGGTATTTACAGGAATTTGATTTTTTGGTACTGGCTGAAAAGTGGATAGAGAAAAGGCAATAGGATAGAATAGAGCCAACGCTGCTAAGGGGGTATAGGTGGTGACTCCAGAAGGCGGTCAGGGTGAAGAAGAAAGAGAAAGGCGAGTGGGGGAATCATAACGGGGGCCTTTCATAGAGAGGGGGAGAGCTTCAATTTAAAATCGAAGATTGAGATAATAAATAAGGAAGGGGAGATTCCAAGGGACTGGATGGAGAATAAGGCTAGGCGGTGGCGAATAGTTTGATAACAGGGGATGAAAAGGGTGTATTCACATATGTAAGTGAGGTAGCAGGATCGGTGATAGACTATGTAGTCATGAATATGCAAGGGTGGCAGGAGGCAAAGAGATTCGCAGTGGAGGAAAGGGTAGAATCAGACCATCAGCTATAAGGATTGTGGATGGAAGAGAAGAGGAGCGGAACGCAAGGTGTAAAAAAAGTATCGACGTGGGAGCATGTGAGCCAGAAGAGGGAGGCCATAGGTAAAGTATCAGGAACAGTAAGGGATAATACGCTTTGAAAGGGAGTCAATGGAGCAGAAATGGGGGGCAGTGGTATAGGTGAAGTAGGTGTTGAGTTAGATAAAGAAGAAGCAGAGTCTCCAGAACGTAAGATTTTCTGGCCCCCGCCACTTTCCCATCTAGAAGAAACACATGCAAACATAGCGTATTGGTAAGTTACCTTTGCTACGAGTTGCAAAAACTAGTCAAAAATGCACGAAGACAAACCCGAGCACACGCGACTTCACGACTCCATTTCTTTGATTCTCTGTTTTCTGGCGGGCGTTTCGATTTGATTTTTGTTTCGTCGAATTTCAAGTAAGAACTGTACTCTCCATACATTAATGGAAGCGTCTTCTGGACGAATTTTAAAATGCAGTTTTAGAGACCAAAAAAATTAAAAATTAGAAGCGTGTAAAGTCAAAAATTTTGAATAAATACTATTTTTAGTTGATCAACTGTCTGAAGAGATTAATTAATTATTTTCCAAATTGAATTGTACCTTACAACTTTATTAAATAAACAAATGCAAACGCTTGATTAGGACTTTATAAACTAGTTTTAAATACTTAACAATTTAAAAATAATATATTCATAACTAAAGGCTTTCTTTAAATTTTGTTCATTCATTTTGTTCATTTTGTTCATTTGAAATCAGTTATAATGAAGTAAAATCAAAACGAACTGAAAATGTAAACTTTGGACGTTACAGTTTTGATTCTTCTATTAAATTTTTTTTTTTTAGGTAGTACCGGACACTTAAGCTTTTTTAGTAATAACTTAACTCATAGTGCTCAAAAAAGTGAAATAAAAGGTTATTTATAATGTAAGGGCTTCTAGAAACAATTTGCAATTAGATGTATAAGAAACAAACTTGTAGTGAAAGACAAAAAGGCAATTGGAATAAGGCCTAAAACAGGTTAAGAAGAAATACTGTCAGGTAGCCCCGGACACCGAGATTTTCGTAATATTTCATATAATTTTATGAAAAACATTACTTTAAAATTACACGAACCCTTAAGCAGAACACAAATACTTAATAAAAGTAAGAAAATCACTACCGATGTAGATTATTACAGTCTTGATTCATTTAGGTTATTAGTGTTCATTTATTATTTTACAATTTTTGACCGAAAACAAATGAGATCTAGCATGAAAAAATCTGTCCGGCGTTACCCGCCTCGATATGTCCAGAGCTACCCGACTGTGACATTTTTCAGTCAATATTTTCAAAATTGCACTTCAAGGCAATTCTGAAAGATAAAAATAATGATTTATCTCCAGGGATAGTACAGTTTCTTAAAAGTCTTGAGTGTCTGGGGCTACTCGATGTCCGGGGTAACGCGAATCTCTCCTACGTTAAACAGATGTTAAGGCGTTTTAAAAAAATTTCAAATTGACTTAAAATTTGCAAATAATTCAAGCGTATTGTCATTAAATTTCAGGAAAAATTCAAAACATTTAGAAAGATGTTTCAAAGTTCTAAAAAATTTCAAAAGTAATAATTTAAAATTTGAACAAATGTAAAGCAACGTGTAGATTTTCTAAGATTTTGAACTAAAATTTTTAAGTATTTTAGGGATTTTTAAACTATTTCAACTAAAAATAATTTAACTTATAATTTAAGAAGGTTCCAAATTATAAAAAAACTTAAATGGTTCAATTTTTAATGTTTCTAGCTATTGCCCAAAATTATGTAAGTGCAATTATTAAACACAGTAAATAAGTCACTTAAAAGCAATCACCTATCAGAAATCTGTTAGGTTACCTGGCCAGAGATAACAAATGGCCAGACCTCAGGATTCTTTTGTGAAGAGAGTCCTAACTAATTACTAATTAATTTTCTTTTATAACTTTATTTTTTGTATACCCATCACGAGAAATTAAGGGTAGATGACCCACCTTTAACCATCGCAGCTGTCAAACTTGACGTAAATAGCTCGCCTGGGGAGACTTGCCTTGATCTAGCATCAAAGAAAAAAAGGTTTCCTAGCACATGCGCAGTCGATAAGATTCCCTCTGCGCACAAGAAAGCTAGAAAGAACATGGCGGCATTGGAGGATGGCAGATCACGGGAGCTAGCGCTCTGGAAATCCATCGATTGTGCGCCACCACACATCCCTTCAGCGAACTGGTAGTTGTCTCTCTCATCGTTCATTTCCTCCCACTCGTTGGTTCTAATATTCTCTCTCGCGTGACGCCCCTGTTCTTACCCGAAAAACAAGAGTACTGCCAGGTATGCCACAAATCAGTTACTTATTTTGCGAACTGTAAATATCTGTAGCCTTAGTGCAGTGGGACGAATGAGTAGACCCACTCTATCGAAAATGTGCTGTTGCCGACCGCGGTCAAGTTTTCAGTCGCAGAGTAGAGTCAGTGTTCAAATTAAAATTGCATCATTGTAAGCTGTGGTGGTGGGTCTACCCACCCATTCGTAATTTATCGTTCATTGTCGCGACTCGTTGCATGTGTCCTTTTGATCACTTCCAATAATTGTGCAGTGTAGTTTGATTAATTAATGATTACGGAGAGTATTAAATTGGCATTAAAAATGCCTTGTAATTATATATTATATATATATATATATATATATAATTATATATGTAAATTGAAAATAAGATTTTATTTTTAGCTAAGCTTTTATTACTTCGATTGAGAAAATTGTTTGCTTTAGAATCCTAAGGTTTTAATTTCATCGATCGTAAAAAATGTTTGCAAACCAGGAAATGACCGGGAATTTTTTTCTTTAATTAAAACGACTTGATTTTTGTAAATAGTTGGTCATTTAAAAAATTTTGGGACATTTTTTTACTATGTTTGACCTTGCGGAATAGATTTTAGGAATAGAATTATAATAATATCTTCATTAGTTAGTAAAATATTGTCAAGACTTGCCTTTCAAATGATGCAATAATGTTTTAAAAACGTTAACAAACGGTTGTACAGAGTTGGCTTTAACCTTTTGGACTAATTTGACCAATCCTGGCATAATTATTCATTTAGTGAAAAGTTTTGAATACCTAAATTCTCGCTGAAATTAGACTCTAGAAGAATGTGAACATTTGAATAATTTTTACTTCATATATATTTTTTAAAATTTAAGCTTGAATTTCTGAAATTTTTATTTAATAATAACCTTTTAAACTAACCCTAGAAAATGTGAGTTGTAACAGAATCAGCTAATAATTAATAAACCAGTATACAACATGAAAAGCACTAAACTATAATTTTCATCAAAACATTCGAAAAATATTTAATTTATGTTTTTTTTCTATTTAAACATCCATTTATTAAAATTTGATTTATTGATAATTTTTTTAACTAATTCTAGAAAATTAAAGGATAATAGAATCAGTTAATACTGAATTATTAATTAGTCCACATCATAAGAAAGTATAAAATAATAATTTCAATTAAAAAATTTAAATAATTTCAACATTATATTCTCTTCAAATTCGAAATTGCATTTTTTGAAATTTTATTTATATATAACCCTTAAGCCAAATTAAAAAATTAAAGTATATGTCATATAATTTTAAAAATTGAATTCAGATATTTATTTCACAACATCACAAACATTAAAAAAAAATGCAATTGTAATACAGTTATAGAGTTCAATACCAATGAAGGTTACGTGTTTTTATATGAAGGGTCGTTTTTCAAGATATGATTTTTCCCTAAAAATAACGCATATTAAACCACACTTAAAAAATAGAAATAAGAAAGGTCATACATTAATGCAGTTGTTTGTTATAAATTGTAAAGTTCAAACATTCGGATTTAGCTCAAAAAATATAAATTTTCGTTATCATTTTCAATTTTCTAAATTGAAAAATTAATCAATGAATTAAAATTTTTTTTTAATTAAATTATTTTAAGCAATTTCAAGCTAGAAACGCTGAAAATTGAACGATTGCAGTTTTTTATAATTTGGAAACTTCTTGAATTATAAGTTAAATTATTTTAATTTTAAATAGTTTGAAAATCCCCTAAATTTTCCAAATTTTAGTTCAAAATCTTCAAAAATTTACACGTTGCTTTACATTCTTTCAGATTTTAAATTATTTATAGAATTTTTTTGGAACTCCTTTAACACCTTTTAAAATGATTTAGATTCTTCCTGAAACTTGCCCCAAACTTTTTCTACAATTTTTTTAAAATTCTACCTAACTAAATAATAAATATTCCACATTCATTTTTGATAATTTTGTGAATATTTATAAATCTTTTTAAGTATTTTTTAAAAATTATTTTTCGGAAATAAAAAATTGTTTTTAATTTCCCTAGGAATCTTGAGAAATATTTTTGTCCTTCTCAAGCCTTTCAAAATACTTGAAGAGCTTCTGAATGTTTTGTGCTAAGTTGTCAGAGATCTATATACTGTTTTAAATTAGACCGTGGGCAATTCGCACCAAAATTTCGGTACGAATTGCCGGATTTTGTCGGTACACGTAGACAATTTGTTTAATTTATTTGAAATCATTCCGAATTTCAAATTAATTTTTAATTTTATCAACACTACTTAACATCTCTTTGATGTACTCAAAATTTTTTTAAGAATGATAGGTGTTCCATTGATGATTTATATATACAAATTCAATAATTTGTGTTACGAAAAAAAATTTTTGAAACAGAAATTTCAATTTTAACGTTTTAAGTTTATATTTTTGGTTCGTTTTAATTATTCGCTTCATTATAACTGATTTTATATAAGCAGTCAGATATTTCTAAATATTAAGTAATTTTTCTTATTGTTAAATCAAAAGTTTTAAAGTGATTGGTTAAAAAATGGAGTATTTCACACTGAAACAATCTTTGGAATTTAATGAAAGCCTCTAATTATGATTATATTGTTTTCAAATTATTCTGAATTTAGAAATGTTTCATAAAGTTTCAACAGGGCGTTTGCATTTGTTTATTTAATAAGACCTTAAAGTACAGTTCAATTTTGAAATTTATCTATTACCTTATTTTTTCACAGCTGATCAACTAAAAATTTTGTTTGTTCCAAAATCTTCGATTTCAAACGCTCCTAATTTTCAATTGCTTAAGTCTTTAGAACAGCCTTTAAAACAATCTTTAAATTAAAATGTAGGCTTAAAAATTAAAAGCTGAAATGGGAAATTTTCAAAGTGAAAGAGTTTCAAATTACGCAACTGAATTGAATATGATTATTTTAAAAAATAAAAATTCAACTTATTATTAAAAAACTGTCAAAATTAAACCTGCAGTTTCTTCATAAGAGCTTAATATCTCTCTCTTTTTTTGTCTTCTCCTTGCAAGTAATTCTTCGAGCGGATGAAGCCAAAAATTCTATGAATAATAAAGTTCGCTTTTCAATGCCTTAGAGAACAATATCAGACCTCGATTGTGAAATGGAGACAGTTGTCCAAAAATTGAAGTTTTAAAAATTTGGCACTTCTTTTTTTTGGAGAATTGACTACATCTTCTTTGGATCTTTCGGCAGGGCAGTTCGCGACTAACACTGCAATATCGACAAAGTAGTTGTAAAGCACTCTTAGTGATGCAATATATTTGTAGAGATACGTTGATCCCGCGTGATTGGAACAGCTGAATAGTACGTAATCGAGGTACTACGTGTGTGTATGACACTCACTGCACCTATTGATGGAAACGTCTTGTCGTAAAATGCGGTGACGGTATACGGAGGTGTATATGACACATTTCTGGTATGCGGGAATGAAAACCTCTGTACCTGCAGTAAGTTCTGATGATCTAAGGAAAGGAAAAGTTCTCTCCTTTGACAAGGAATGATTTTCTGCATTTCTGAACAAGTCTTTGTGCACTTTTTGATAGTGTATTTGTCGTTGTAACTTTAAAGCTTCTAATTTCTTTGCAAGGCCTTTTAGAAGTAAGGCATCTAGATAAAGTACTACGCTTTGCTTACTTTTGATGTTACATTTCAGACCAAGGGTTCTGGACGGCTACACTGCGGCTTTGTGAGGAAAACCTTCTTTGCCAATCATCTCGCATTTCCTGATCATTTTTAGATAAAAACCAAATTCATTGGCCTTGATGTAAGCTGCATTCAGAACAATTTAGTTATAAAGACCTTGGCGAATAAAAAGTCCGCTTCCACATAGCAGCGTGTAATGTATAATCGCTAAATGAACAAATTAATATGCAAGATCTTTTGTATAAGCGTGGTCTTACGGAAACCACTACATCAAATTCGTCAAACAGAGGATAGGCTTACTCGAAGCATACTAATTTTTTATTGATTAATACGCTGCTGTGATACTAAAAAAGGTTTTCTGGTAGTGAAGCATTTTTAAGATTCTCTCTCACAATTCACTGCATTTTTCAATTTCTCGGTTAAAAAATACTTTTTTTTGGAAAAATTGAAAGTATTATTTTAACTGGCACAACATTGTTTATATACAAGTTCATATTACAGAATAAGCTTGCTATTTTTTTATGCTTTTTACAACTTTAAAGCTTTGTTATTTTCATAGTTCAATTCAGAAATAAAAATACAGCCGAAAATTATTTTGGCTTGGAATCCTAGATACTTTATTTTCTTAATAACTTCAGAAACAATGATTTGTCACCATGAATGTATAATAATATTATTTTTTCTTTCTCAAAAGCTGTTTAAATGACTCATTAAATCGCGACAATGATGAATAAGTTCATTGCTTGATTAATAAGCTTTTGAAAATCAGAAAATTGTATCCGAAAACACTTCTGGTGAAAACTAATTTATTTTTCAGTTTATTAAAAAAATAATTTTCTTATTCCATGTCATTTATTTCCTTTTCTTGCAGCTTTGCCGAATTTTTCAACTAAAAATATGAATTTTCAACAAAGCAGTTGAAATCTTCATTGCAGAAGACGACTTTTTAACAAAATTGTTGAATTTTTAGCAAAACAATTAATCTTTCAATAAAATAAATGGATTCGTAAACAAAAAAATTTATATTAAACTAAAAAACAATTTAAAATAAAAAATTTAGATTTTCAATCGATTAATTACATTTTTAACGAAAAATGGAATCGTGAAATTCTGATTCAAGGAATTTTTTTTTGGTTAAGGATTGAATTATTTTGTTGAAAATTCGCCTTTTTTATAGAATTCAGCTGTTTTTAGATTATAATTGAAATCATTTTCATTTCAATATAAACTATAATATTTTATTTGAGCATTTATCTTTTTTAGCTGGAACTTCAACTACCTAGTAGAAAGTTAAAGTACTTTGTTGGAAATTTAATTTTTTGGGTATAAAATAAATTGCTTGAAAAATCTTGGTTGAAAATTCATTTCTTCGAATTAAAATTTAACTATCAGGTTAAAAATGTATTTAAAATTTAAAGTATTTGTTTGATAATGTTGAAAATTTTATGAGAAATTATCTTTATTTTCAGAAAATCAAATTTAAAATCAAATACAATTAGAGTGATTTGTGCATGAAGAACACATAACACGGAACGTAAAGCGCGCGATCAATGTACTTTGAAGGGCGGAGCGCGACGACCAAATCGCGTACCGTAAACGTGAATAAACTATTGTTTTTATCATACGGTGCTCAAAACCAAGCGTGGAGTGCAAAGTTTAAATGATTTTTAAATCAAATATCGAGCGCGAGTGTATGGATGAAAATGTGTTTCCTAAGGCCGATAGAGCGTTAAGTAAATAAGCTTCCTTTTTATTCTAAAATAAAAAAAAATTAATAATTATTTTGATGGTAGGGTTTTGACAATTTTATAATATTTTCAAGTAAACTTTTTCTTTCTACCTAAGTCGAGCAGGAATTGCGAAAGCTAAAGAGCTGAGCGCAAAGACCGAGGCAAAAAG
>JAUELO010450613.1:0-13223 GCA_032357855.1 Amphibolips quercusostensackenii | reverse complement strand
CTCCTTCTGTAAACCAGTGTGTGATCAAGCTTGCATTAATGGGGTTTGTATTATATTATTCTTGCTAATTAGATACTATTTATCTGTTTACCTCATTTATTTAGGAAGTTTTAAATTACATCTTCCTTATAACATAAAATTGTTAAATTTTTTATAAAAAACAGGCTTGCATTGCACCGAATGTGTGTTACTGTTCCGAGGGATATGCTTTTACGGATAAATCCAAATACATTTGCGAACCAGTCTGCGACACCCTTTGCGAAAATGGTCGCTGCTCTGCACCGAAAATTTGTACTTGTGATGATGGATATCAAATGAATAATAAATCAAGATGCGAACCTGTATGTACCAAAGCATGCTTAAATGGGGTGAGTATGAGAACTGCTTGTACAAATAAAAGAAGTTAAAAGTTTTACAGAATGAATTACAGAATTAAATTAGAATCATTAAATAATTGTATTTTTTTAAGGAATGCACTGCTCCTGAATATTGTACTTGCCTCAATGGATATGATAAGACTGACAATTTTACCAATGAATGTAAACCAATCTGCAATGAAGGTTTCGAAGACTTTGATGTGGATTCTTCAATTTGTGTGCCTGTGTGTGACTCAATCGTATGTTCTGAAATAATACCGATAGTGTTTGCAGTAATTACTTTTGCAGTGCTTTGCATCATTCTTTTTCGGATACTAAGGCGGTACAAAAGAAACAAAACACCATTACAGGAGTTACAATTTAAGATGTTTTAGTAACTGACTGCGATATTGGATATGGAAGATACCCAGATTTTGTAAAAAAAAATTAGTTATTCGCGAACTGGTTGCTGCAGTTACAGAAATTTTTTTTCGGCCTTTTAAAGATGTACTTTCCAGTGACTTAGAGTATTATTAAAGTATATTTTTCATACGTGAAATATTATTCAAATACTTTACAATAACGTGTATTATTATTTAACTGCATAACCTTATTTTACATCATCAGCACTAGACCTTCTGAAAGCTAGTGCTTGGTGCTTGACTTGTTCAACATTTAAAAAATTTTAATAATTTCTACGTTCTCTCGTCTAGACATTCAACAAATAAAAAAATTCATTGGGTTAAGCTGTACATCATTTTCAACTTTTAAATTTTTTTTTAAATTTAAATTAATTTGAGTACAGGACCAAAAATCTCACTTAATCTAACAAGTACACTTTGTCTAACTCGCATTTTAAAGTTTTTAGTCCGAAATCAAAAAGTACAGTGGAAAATAGGCCTTATTTTCTTTTGTAAAACTTGCAGCTTTTTAAATTAATATTTTAATAGTACTATAGCTGGTTGAAAATTTATCTTTTGTTGTCAAAAATTAGATTATTTTTGAAAACATATTGAACAATTTTGTTAAAAAGTGATACTTTTTTGTTGAAAATGTAATATTTTGTAAAGAATTTATCTTTTTGTCTTAAAAAATCAACTATTTTCTTGAAAATCAACTATTTTGTTAAAAATTCAACAACTGGATTTAATTTTTCTTTTCTTTTCGACTACAAATTGTTTCTTAATTTAATTTATTATTTTAGTTAAAAATTCATCTTTGGTTAAAAATTAAACTATTTCTTTAAAATTTCGTCCTTTTTTTTGGTTGAAATCAACTGTTATTGATCTAAAATTATGATATTTTTTGCTTCAAACATTATTAATTAATTTTTCGTGAAAATGATTTTTTCATTCTATTTTATTTTTTATTCAAATTTATTTTTTTTAGTTAAAACTTCAACTACTTAGGTTAAAGTTGAACCCTTGTTTAAAAATAAATGTTTTGGTTGAAGATTTATCATTTTAGTGAAAAAGTTATCCCTGTTGTTAAAAATGCGTTCTTTTTAGGCCTTGATATAACTGTTACTTATTTGGAAATAAAATATTTGTTAGTTAAAACATCACCTATTATATTTTTGTTGAGAATTTTTTTTTTATGAAAATAAGCCTTTTTATATGAAAATTTAATTATCCCACTTTTGCTAAAGAATTGATCTTTTTTAATTAAAAACTTGTCGTTTTAGTTTCAAATCCATCTCTTTTGTGTAAAATTTAATCTTTTTTGGATAAAAATGCAACTGTTTGATTAAAATTGTTATTTTTCGGTTAAGGATTATACTAGTTTGGGTTACATTTTTGTTCCTCTTTGGGCTAAAAATGAATTTTTTCTTTATTTTCCCTGTCATCTATACAGCTAAAGAAAAAACACTTTTTTTGCTTTTTCTAATAAGTGGGGGAGGGGTTTAACATACAAAATGTGTGTTTCCTCAAATTTAAAAAATTGTAGGCCCTGCTTCACTTGGTTTCAAATCATGTCTTTTGTTTTGAATATTAACCAAAAAAACTGAACTATCTGAACTACAAAAAACCTATACTGTAGCTCCTACTATTTATCTTTATCATCCCTTTTTCTAATATCAAAACCTATATAAGTATACCCGACAAAAAAAGGTTCGCCCTCAACAATTTTGACCTAAAAACCCCATCCCGAAATGCTTTTCAAAGTGGCTTTCACCATCCGTAAACTCAAACTAAATACCGACTCTCCAACATAATAAGTTTGTCAACAGCGTGATTACTAGAATCGTCAGTATCCGTTTCCGACTAGACATGATATTCGCCTTCTAAGCATATTGTTTTCAAACTTTTATGAATGTCAATAAAAACGAAATCAATTTCTCTTGTAGTATAAAAGAGTTTGGCAACGTGAAAAAAAGTGTCGTCCAGGGTACTATCAAATAAATTCAGAATGCAAACCGTTATGTAAACATGTCTGTCTAGAAAATTCTGTTTGCACTGCTCCTGATGAGTGCACTTGTAAAAACAAATATTGTTGTGCGAGTGGCGATACATGTAAACATAACTGCAATTCCTGTCCAAAAAATTCTGTTTGCACAGCTCTTGAGGAGTGCATTTTTAGGGATAAATATAGTCGTTCTTAGAGTGAAAATACATGTTAACCAAACTGCGATTCTTGTCCAGAAAATTCTGTTTGCAGTGCTCCTAATTAGTGCAGTTGTAGAGACGGATATAGTCGTTCGAGTGGCGATACATGTCAACCAAACTGAAATTCCTGTCCAGAAAATTCTGTTTGCACAGCTTCTGTGAAGTGTACTTGTAGTCATGGATATAGTCAATCATTACATGGCTTCTTCTGTCAACCAGTGTGTAACCAAGCTTGCATAAATGGAGTTTGTATTATATTAATCTTGCTGATTCAATATTATTTATCTTCTTATTCGATTGATTTAGAAAGGTTTCAATTGCACTTTCCTGATAATGCGACATTCTTTAATTTTCTGTTCAAAAACAGACTTGTATCGCGCCAAATGTGTGCTCCTGTTCTGAGGAATATGCTTTAAAGGATGATTTAAAAAACATTTGCGAGCCAATCTGCGCCAATGCACGCGAAAATGTTTGCTGCACTGCATCAAAAATTTCTACTTGTAATGACGGATATCAAATAAATAATAAGTCAAGATGTAAACCTGTATGTACTAAATCATGTTACAATAGAGTTAGTATAAGATCTGATGGTATGAGAAAAAGAAGTCAAATTGTTACAAAATGAATTACATAATTAAATCGAAATCATAACATAATTGTAATTTTTCAAGAAATGCACTGCTCCTGAATATTGTACTTGCCTCATCGGATATGGTAAGACCGACAACTTTACCAATCAATGTGAACTAATCTGCAATTCGGAATGTGAGAATGGTCGTTGCACTGTACCAGATAAATGTACTTGCAATGAAGGTTTCGCAAAATATCGTAAAAATTCTTTAAGTTGTACGTCTGTGCTTCTAGAAACCGTCGAACCGATAGCGTTTTAGTTAATGACTGCGACGTTGTATGTAGAAGAGACCCAAATTCTGTTAAACACATTAATTATTTGTGTAGCATGCCCTTATATATTTTTGAGAATAACTTTTGCTGCAGTTGCAAAAATTTTTTTTCTTCCTATATTTGAAAAACCTTTGGCCTATCTTTGATCCTTCATTTCCAAAACGAAAAAAAGGGCAGGTTTTTTTTTTATTTTGCTGACTTCTTAAAGATTTTTCATTATAATAGATTGCTGAACACTAACAGTTTACATGTTTTTCCTGACATATATTTGTGTCCGGCTGTGCAGCACTATTTAACGATCAGAATGCCCTCTTACATGACTTTAGAGGTAGTCAACGCAATGGGAAGTAGGCGGCAGTAGATACCCAGAACTAGCGCCGCGTACAATTGTTCTGGGAACTAGATCGTATGTGCATGTGTTAGTGCACGTATACGTATATTCAGTTCTTTTTATGTGTCTTATCAATTTTATAATTTTGCACTAATTTTTTTGTATGGAAATACGTAAATGAAAATCCGCAAAATTTGTTAATTAGCATTGTTTATTTTTATTAATAAACTGTTTGTGCACTTCTAACTTGTACATTATAATTGTATAATATACCATATATCTGTGGTATATAATAAGAGATTTTCTATAAATGTACATGTATTCTTAAATAACGGTCTTCCTTTTCTGATATGAAATATTTAAATTCTCAGTCGCGAATCTTGCGCAAGTTGCCACAAACGTAAACTGTAGAGTATACATCAAGATGTCGAGACAAATCTTAGACACTACGATTTGGTTTCTTATGACAAGTGAACTGAGATTTAAAATTCAAAGCTTCTTTGTTACATGACTTCTTTTTCTTTTTCAAATAATAAATAAAAATTGCAAATTAAAAGCGCCTGAAATAAAAAATATATATTGAACGATTTTGGACGATTTTATTAGCAAAAGGAATTGAATTGTATAATTTCTAAGTCAAAGCGCTAAAAATATAATAAATTTATTTTGAATTAAAATATCACAAAATTGAATAATTTGAGATTAAAATTTTGAAAAAAAGACGATGTTAAAACGTTAAAAATTGAATATTATGAAATTTGAGTTTTGGAAATTAAAAATGGCAAGCTTTTGAATTAAAATAATTTAAAATTTAAAGCGATTAAGATTTGACAATTTATGATTGAAAACTAAATTATTGAATCCTTCAAAGTCAAAGCTGCTGATTATTCTGAAATTTTTTATTGTCATCACATAAGAAAATTATAATTTAACATTAAAGCTGTTTATACAAATTTTCATAAAATCAACAAATGAATTGAATTAGTCTATAAAAAACTTTCAAAATGAGCATTGAAATTTCTGCGAATGCGAACTTCATTTAAAACAGAAAAATTATGATATTAAAACATTTTCATTCTTAAGCCCATTAAAATTTCAATTATTTGAAGTAAATTTAAATCGCTTAAAAAATTAATAATTTTCAAATTGCTAATTACACTTTTCATAATTAAACCCATTTAATTTTAATTGCAGAATTAAAACCTATGAAAAGAAAAAATTTAAAATGCAGCATTTAACATTTAAATTTAGAATTATAAAATTGTAACCACTTAAAATACGGAAATTATTCATTTACTGATGTATAAAACATTCATGGGATTTTATAGAAACATATTCAATAAGAAATACAGTGAAAATAAAATTTCATGCAATGTTTTCTTTTCAGGAAAATTTCTGGATTTAGTATTAATTAAATACTAAAATCGACTTTTTTAAAAAGGGGTCCTAATGATTTTTGAAAAATAATGTTTATCTTAAAATAATTGTGAGATATCAGAAAATCTGAATAAAAAAAAAAAAAAATTTACTTTGGCATTTAACGTTTATTTTGACTTGATTCTGTGGCACGGTGGAAGATACGATGAATTAGATACTAACATGAGTATTCAACAATTTTTGGAGCAGCTCTAGAAAGTGTTTTCAAAAGAGTGTTTTTTTTAAATTAGGAAATCCGGCTAGGGCAACGTCAGATAATAATTTTAAATCCAAGTGTATTATGCGACTCCGTCCTTTGCGATAACAGAAATCCGTCTCTTTGCAACCACCGATTCCTTCTTCCGCTACCATCAATTTTTAATGTTGCTCCTTTGCTTCTCCTATAAAATAAATAATAATACATTTTAAAACTCAACGATACGAATTAAAATCCAAAAAGTTCATATAGTTTGTTTTTTAAATTAAATATGACTTAGATAATTAGGTTAGTAATTTCAGGGTTTTGACAGAAGTCATATTTTAAAACTTAAGTTTTGTGCTCATTTTAAAGGTAAACCTGCACAGTATTTTACTAAAATTGTTACAATATTTTTAGAACTTTGTCCCTTAATTTCATTATTTGATATTTTGCGAAAATTAATACGAAATGCGAGATTTATTGAAAATTCAGAAATATGCACAATTTTTAAATTAACGAAGCAACTACATGTCTAGGTAATGAAATCTTTCTTGCCGCAATACCTCTTTTACTTCTTCAAGACTACGTTTTCTTTCCTTTCCGAACGAACCCTATCAAAATGTAAAATCCAATCCAATGTTGACAAGTCCTCATTTGTCCATGCTCGCACAGCACACCGATATCTTTTTATAGTGTCCATTTTCTTAACTTCACTTTTTAACAAACAATACGCGCAAACAAAATTTTAGAAACAACTCGCTTAAAATAGGATTTTCAGGTTATGTTAGGTTATGTCGCAAATTTTAAAAGTCAACCTTTCCTTGTCTCGTCAACCCGCTGACGACAGCAGCGCGCGTACAATTGGTCTGTGAACTAAATATAATCATAACAGTACGCGGCCGTCTACTTCTGATTGCGTCGACCGCCCCTGCATAACTTGGCTATCTAAATAAGACTCTTTGGTTCTATTCTAGATTCTATTCGCAAAATAGCATCTGTTGATTTGACTAAAATTCTGCTAGCATCTGTCCTATTTGCAACTTCAGTGTGGAAGAGTATCTTAATCCTCTTCTTGTTATCCGCCCAGCCTTTTCGGATCTCTTAGATCTGTTATCTTTAATCATTTCACAGGAATGCGACATTGTACATTTTTTCACTAATTTTTTTTTCATTTACTTTATAAAAATAAAGTAGCTGCAATAATAAACTAAGATAAAGGAATATTAACCGACTTGTGAGTCACTTATTTGATGGTCAAAATGACGAATAAGGTACAATCAAGTACAGTATTTTTCAAGTACTTTTCAGTTATCAACTGTGTTTTTGGTATATATCACAACAGTGTTAAAGTACTTATTGTTATTGATGTAACTGTTTTTAAAGTTATTTAAAATAATCGAGCATAATCCTAATGTATAGCACAGCAATTCAGAATAATATTAGAATACTTTATAGTAATTCGTAATTTTATTAAATTATTCAAGAGTAAATACACACAGTGATGTACTTTGCAGTGAGTTTAAGTATTATTGAAGTGCAAAGTCTTGCAAAATATTATTTAAGTACTTCACAATAACGTGCATTATTATTAAATTGCATGACCTTACTTTACAGCATCAGTATTTAACCTTCTAAAAACTAATGCTTTATGTTTAACTTGTTCAGCATTTGAGCAATATAAATAATTTTTACGTTTAACCAGTTAGACATTTACCATATAGTAAACTGCTTTTTTGAAAATCCAACTACTTTGTTTAGGTTTTAACTTTTTTGTTAAAAAATAATTTTTGTGGTTACAGATTCATAATCCTAGAGAAAAGTTGATCCCTTTGTTGAAAATTTCGTTTTTTTTAGAATATTGAACTGTTATAACTAATATAACTGTTGCGCATTCAAAAATAAAATATTTCTCAGTTGAATCGTCAACTATTACATTTCTCGTTGCGTATTTCTTTTTTGGATTAAAATAAACCTTTTTATCTAAAAATTTAGTAGTTTTAATTTTTGTAGAAAATTTATCTTTTTTAGTTAAAAACTCGTTGTTTTGATTTTAAAATTTTCCTTTCTTGCGTAAAATTTAATCTTTTTTGGATAAAAATGCAACTGTCTGATTAAAATAATTCTTATTAATCAATGACTAATAAAAATTTTCAACACCTATATACTGGTAAATGCCTAAAATATTTTTGCAAGATTATATTTTGTTAGCCACCAAATGTGTCACATAAGCACAGATCGCCCTCCTGACAGGAAATTATTCAGTGAGATTATGTCGTATTTGATGACTACCGTCTAACATATTTAATTATCGCGCGAATAAAAAATGCATGAAACATGTTGTATTATAGGGTTAGATGATAAAATGGCCATAAGCATTGACTTGCGTGTTTATATCACTTTACAAAAAAAAATCAAGCTTCTTTTACTTACAAATTTCCATGGATTCTTAGAGGACTTTAGAAAAGAAATTTAATTTATAATGTTGAATTAGTCTTGCTGATATAATATTATTTATCCAGTTATTTCATTGATTTCAAAAGGTTTGTATAACACAACCATATTGCAATGATGTAGATATAAATACTTCTAGTATCATGAGTATCATTAAAAAAAATTCAAAATTTCACAAAATAAATTTAAAAATGGAATCACCAGAAGTTTCCACTTTTAATGACGGATATCAAATGGCTAACTATGTAAAATAGAAAACTATACAGTACTCAGCCTTGTCTCATTAAAAAGAATTTTAAAATTATGCATGACTAATTAATACTCATTATTTTCACATTCGCATCCTAATAAAAAGGTTTTAGTTTTGTGTTGAATTTGATGTCTCCAGTTTTCTTAAAATCTTTACGAAAAAGGGTCTTTACAAGGGCTTCGTCTGTTTTTAGTCTGTAGTCTGTAGTCTGTAGTCTGTACGCATAATAACTTTTGAAATAATTATGGGATTTTTTGTGCTCTAGCATAATTTTTAAGTGCTTTAAAAGAAGTTCAAGTTTGCTAACCAGCTTTTCGGTGAATGTTTTATGGTATGCTTTTTATGTGAGGTATAACAATGAACTTTTTAGCTTGTAATACTGATATTATTTGCTAATTATTTTTATTATTGTCCTTATCTGTGAAACAGGATACAATCTCCAGTTTGTGCAATCCTAATCACACAAAAGATCGAAGTGTGAATCTGCATTCCAGCCTCTTTCCTTTCATAGATATAAAGCTCATGTCTCAACTTGTTACATACTCCCCAAAAACTTTGCAATGACTCGTCATCATTTTGCATTTAGAAAAAAGATCCTTTGATTCAAAGGAATATCTTCCAATTCAAATATCCGACTTTTTACTTTGATATCTACAGATTGAAGAAGCTAATATACATTATTACACAGGAACAACTTGTGAATTTGTGATTCATATGGTTATATTGGGATTTCATTTCCGGGCATTGCTGCATGATGTTAAAGATTTTCCTCTGAGCGTTGGATGGGAGCAGATAATAATTAAATAATGAAAAAATATGTTATGAAATAAGAAAATTCCAAAATATTTTTTTTTTTTGTGAATGTGTAGCTCGGCAATCTTCTTTGAGCTTACTCACACCCAGTGGTTTAAGGATATGATGCATCCTGTGATAAAAGGATTTTGGAGATGATGTAAAAGAACAGTCATATCCATTCGGCCTTAGGAAGTTCAATAGAAACGTTGCTCGTGTTAACTAAATATGGCTCGTTTAATTACTAAATTTTTAATTATTGCTATAGTAGCAACATTTTGTGATGGTACACTCAAGGTGTTAAGATCCAAAATCTGCAATGCAATTTGCAAATATAAAGATAGGTAAGTAGGTAAGTTAGGTACTAACATTTTTATATTTAAAAATTATATTAAATTATAGAAACATTGAATATTTCTTGCAGAAACGTTATTTCAAAACAGAAAAAAAATTTAGTGTTCTACGCGTGCCTTTTAAATGCGTCTTTTTTCATTACCTAGTTGTCAAAATAAAATACCTGATTAAAATTAAAAGATTTTAAAATAATTAAGAAGTATAATTTAAAGTTAACATTTTTAGCATTGTGGTAATTTTATAAACTTTTTCCATTTTTGCCACTGATAGATATATCATATCCCCTAAAAAATTATAAAATCGATTCAAGCTTTTCATGAGGAAGCTCACGGGTAACACAAAACTAAAAATCTTTGAATTGTGTAATGAACAATCGTATTATAATCCTAGTGTATGAAAATAAAAAGACATAATTAAATGAATTTAAAGATAAAATTATAAGTACAATAAAAATAAACCCACAGCTAAAATCTTCTTAGTCAAAATGACACATAATGATAATAATAAACTGTCGTGAAACGTATTATTTAATACATTCTTATACACGAATATAATAAAAAAATTTTTGTGTCGATTATCATAATTAACGTTTTACCTACCATTTATTTTTAAATAAAATTCAACCTTTGCACGGATAGATAACATTCTAACCACAAAGAGAAAAAAATAATCGTACAATTAGTCACCAGAACTTGCTTGTTCACTTATCACTGAACTTCTCTTATAACTTTTTGATAATAATAGATCGTAATTTTTTAATGATAAATTATCTCAGGTAGTGCCAGAAAAAATTTCACATCCCTAGAGAATTAATATTTGAAAGGTGTAAAAATTGATCTGAAAATATTTTCCCTAAATTCAAAGAACTTATTACCTTGGCAGAACGCGAGATAAAAATAGTTATTTTTTCTCAGAAATACTAATAGCAATATAAACTATGTATTTCAGCCCCATCAAAGTTTGGGAAGTGATGGCCAATAAATTATGCCCTGACGCTTATGGGGCATTCTCATATGCTTGTACATCGCCCAAAATACAGGTAGTGCAATTTCTTTAAGTGATTTTAATATTATTCTAAAAAGCAGTCTCTAAATGGCCGAGTCTAATCATCCGAACAGTTCGTAAGCTTATGTCATTGATGAGGCTAAATGGTCAGACTTAACAATGGTAAGGGGAGCTGGAAAAGGGGAGGGAGCATGGCTTATGTCCGGGCGTATAGACACTACCTCTCTTAATAGGTACTAGACTATCATACGCGCGCGCATGCGCGCTCTTACCTATCATAAATATTCATTTTTATTATTCACCTAATTTTCGAATAACTATTTATTTGTTAAAAGTTTTTAACCACTCAAATTCTTGCTGTAATTAGATTCTGGAAGAATGTAATTAATAAATCCGTGTAGCACAGAACTATTTAATTTACGATTACTATTATTAACGCAGTAAAGGGCGAAATATCGTTTTTCGAATATTTAAATGCAGCAAAATATATTGATAAATTATTGAAATATATTGTTTCTGCACTTTTAGGCTATGTAATTTAATTTTGTGAAAAAACTTAATTTTTGTACAATGACATTTGCACGTACTTTGAAATAAATTTTTGTAAATCAGGGGATCAATACACTACATCGCCAAATCATTAAAACATTAATACTCATAATTTAAAAAATTATATTTTGATCCGATGCTCAGTTCACAATATAAAAATCATTGAACATGTATTTGCATTAAAATGTTTAAAAAATGTTTACGTTATTTTTTTCAATTTGAAATTTCTTTTCTTAAAATGATTTTTAAATAAATATTCACACTAATTGAAAAAAATGAAAATTTAAGTAGCAAAATAACAGCGTATCAAAAAACATCGCTAAATTATTAAAACATTAGTACCTCTAATTTAAAAAATTATATTGAGATTCAATACTTATTTAAACAAATATAAATTACTAAACAAGTACTTGCATTTCAACTTTTAAAAAATTCAAAGAACAACAGCGTATCGAAATACATCTCTAAATAGTTTTAACATAATCGACATAATATATTAAAAATTAAATTCAGATACTACCCTTCTTTTTTTAAATAAAATTAAGAAAGTAATAAAATAATCACTTGTTCTCGAATTATAATGAAAAATGTGGAAGTATGCGTCGAACTGACACCTTATGTTAGTAACGCGCGGAAAACAACAGACTAAATAATGCAGTGGAATTTCCTAGTCAATAATTGATCACAACAATTTTAAATAATTATATGAATGCAATAGGGAGATATTTTCAAAATATAAGCAAACATTAAATATACATATTACAGCCAATATTAAATTACACAATGTTAATGTGAAAAAACAATTTATATTACTTAACCAAAAAAATTAAAATTAAATCTTTATGCAGTTTAATATTTCAGGAAAAATAAATCAGTGATTAATAAATCAGTTTAAAACATGAAAATTAATGAACAATTATTTTTATTAAAACATTCAAATAATTTCTACTTCATATTTTAATAAAAATTTTAATTATACATACAATTTTCAACTAATTTCAGAAAAAACTTAAATCAGATTTGCATATAATTTTGAAATCTGAATTTAGAGACTTATTTCGTAACATCACAAACAAACATTGATAAAAATTACATAATTAGAATGAATATATATTAAACATAGATAAACTTTCATTATCCAAATTATAGATAATATTCAATTATGTAACCTTAAAGTAAATCATAAATTTATGTTACTTAATGGAGCAGAATTTAAATTAAATCTTTATGCAATTTAAAAAAAATTATAAGTCAATCTTTAATTAGTGCACAACATGAAAAGCATTTATCACTTATTTTCATTGAAACATTCAAATCAACATTCCTTTATATTTTTTTTCTTGGAATTTGATTTCTGAAAATTTGAATTATTAATAAAGTTTTATAGCAATTTAAAAAAAATTAAAACATAATACATTGTTAGATGCAATTTTGAAAATTGAATTTAGATATTCATGCAAGCATTAATCTATAAATTCAAGCACTGAATTGAGTCATTGAAATAATTTTGACCTAACAGTTTTCTGCAAATTTAAATTATTAATAAACTTTTAAACTAATTCCAGAAAAAATAAAAACATACGTACATATAATTACATAATTAACAATAACTTTTTAAACCAATTTCATAAAAAAAGTAAAATATATGTTAATATAATTTTTAAAGCAGAATCCCGATACTTATTTCACAACATCACAAAAATTTACAAACTTTATATAATTGTAGGAGTTATTTTTGACATAAACAATCTTTTATTTTACAAATTATAGACAATATTCAATTGTATAACCTTAGAGTGAATAATAAATTTATCTACTTAATGGAAAAATTAACATTTAACCTTAAACTTATTTAATATTGTCAAAAAATTACTTAGTTTATTATTAATTTATCTGTTCACAACATAAAAGGTAGCGCCACGAAGTTATGCAAATTTGACATCATGGTGTATAGACTATACTCCAGTAATAGAAGTAGAAACATTGTACTCAATTCATACTATACTAAATT
>JAUELO010450582.1:0-13226 GCA_032357855.1 Amphibolips quercusostensackenii | reverse complement strand
GCCTAATTCTTCTTGCAATAACTAGCAAAACATTTTTGGAGATTGAAAATCACATACAGTAAGAGGAGGGGGGGGGGGGATGTAAAAATATTTTGTTACAGTTTGTTACAGTTTGTTATCAACAATGTCTTTAACCACTTATGCAAAATTTTTTTCAATAGACCAAAATAGTTTAGTGTTTACTTTAGCTTTTTAAAAAAAAATCGGTACAGTAAATTTTATAACTTAAACGTGAAAAAATTGCATATCACAAAAAACAAACACATTTTACAACTAAGATAATCTCCCCTAAAAATATGAAAACAGTAGATAAGAAATTTCGGATTATTTTTCTCCCTTTTTCCATATTTTAGTGGCGGGAAATTTAAATCCATGAGATATATCTCTGCTCTTATCGCCTCCATAATGGGTGTATTGATCTCTGGCTGTCGTAGTTTTCGATTTAACATTCGCCTCTTTCCTCTCTTTCTTCTCTATTCCCAGATCCTCATTTTTTAAAAGAGGCGAATGGAGGAAAATTTATTGACTGTTTCCTATCTTGAAAAGCTCGTGACTTTTGGATGGTTCTTTTTAGTCACCATACAAATAGCTTAAGCTTTCCCAAAAGATATTATGTGGTACAGCATGTTAGATTCTTTGATAAAAACAGAGGGAAAAAGTGCTTCGGATTTTTCGTCGTTGCATGAGATATTTCGCCCTTCAAGTTTTTATTAAAAAGAGAATTTCCCATTTTATGAAAATTTCTTTCGTTTAAAAGGAAATTGTTTTTTGCTTTAATAAGGATTTTTTTTTTAAATTTAAAATGTTTTTTTTTTATTTTGAAGTTATTTTCGGTATATTTGGACAAATAATTTTTCGAATGAATGTCTTTTTTGCAAAAAACGCCAACACACTTGAAAAATAGAGGAGAATAAATGCATTATTTTGCATTCGAGGGATGGGGAATGATTTTCTAGACTCGTTAACGACTGAAAATGGATTATCGATTCGTTCTCAAACGTTTTGTTCGTTAGCCTCCGCTTCAATTTTTCCTATAATGAGGCTCTTGCCTCTCAGGTTGAAAAATGAAACCTTAATATTTGATATATAATATTTTTTATAAATAATTTTAATAATGTTTAAACGATTTCTCAATCTGTAAAAGTAAATAAATTTTTTGTAGATGTTTTTATTAGAAAGTGCCGAATTTTCTCTTATAAACGAGACAAAGAAACTTAAAAGATGTTATATGAACAATGCACTTCCTTGGAATTCATTTCTAGGGAAGAATACCTTCTGAAACATATGTTCACTGTGAAGAAAGACCTATTCAAGGCACTTGCTGCTAGTGGAAGATCACCTTTTTGCTGCGGTTTACTTGAAAAAAAGTATCTTCTTGCTTTTTTTTAAAGAAAGCACGTTTGGGTAATTTTTTTGGTGAGAGAAGCACTTACATAGGAAATTTATTGGTGGTTTTTTCTAGCGCTTAATTCTAACAAACAGAAAAATTTGTAAGCACTTATTTTAGCAGAAAAGCACCTTTTGACACTTTTTATGCTTAAAGGCACATTTTTCTCTTAAAAAATTCAACATTTATGAATGACTTTTCGTATGGCTAATAAAGATTTATTATACTTCTAAAATTGTTTTTGTCTAATTCAGCTTTAACTTCCAAAATAATTAGTTTCAAGTCAATAAGTTGATAATTGTATTTACCCTTTCAGTAGACAATGTTGGCCCTCGTCAGTTGATGAGTGATTTTCTGTTTGGTAAGAAATTAATATGAAAAACTTTCTATATTTGTCTCCTGACAATGTATATGCTAACTCATAGAATTGTTTTTCTTTTTTCAAGTTCAAAACAAGTGAAGAAGATTAAAAAAAACGTATAATTATTTCTTAGATTTCAAACGCGTTATCAATTTTACAAATGCCACCCATTTGATGACATCCAGTTTCCTTATGAGCCTAGACGGAAAGCCTTTGACCATGTCTAGAGCGGCGGGAGAGGCGCGTGACGAAAAATCAACAGTTTTTCTGTGACATATTTTAAATTTTTTCGAGAACCTCTAGTTACTCTGGACCACCCGCCTAAACCAAAAGTCCACTAGAGGTCTGTCAGCATCTGGACTGCATTTTCATCTTATATCTAAAATCGGAAGAGCCTGTTCCGGAGTGGCTTGTCGGACAATAACTTATCTAAGCAAACTGTATAAGATTTTCCCAGCTATCCTGAATAACAGGATTGTTCGAAAAATCGAACCTGTGTGGGAAGACACGTGTGAACAACGCGACTCAAAGAAGGGTGTAGCAGGATATCGGAAGAACGTGTTAATCGACAGGTGCGTCTGCAAATGCCCCTCATCCTATCAGCTCTACTTGTGGATGACCTGGATTGACTATCGGAAAGCATCGATTTAACCTCTTATAGACTTATCATCTGTCTGATATAAAGCTCAAAGGTTCGTTTACAAATAGTGAGACGTATAAAAAAATGTATGCCCCTTTGAAAAATTATATTTACTATCTCATCTAGAAAGCATCGTTTGACGACTAACAGCGCCACATTTTAAAGAAGCGTCTTTGAGGATGACACTTTGAGTCCCCTCCCTCTTTGTTTTAAACGATTGCCACTATGTGTCGCACTTCGAGATTCCCTATGGTACTTTTGCGATAAACCTGGATATCAAAAGTATAAGATCACTCATCTACATTACACGGATGATTTCAATATCTATGCTACAAGTGCAAAGAAACTGAACCTAGCTCTAGAGATTGTCGAAAAGTACACTCGGGGGAGTAGAAACATTGTTTAGATTACAAAAATGCGCTATATAAAGCAAGGATGACTTTTCTGGCATTTCCGAGTACCTTGAACTCAATGGCTGAAGCGATATACAAGACCCTAGCACTTAAGGAAACTACCCATACCTGGACGTACCAGAGGGGTGTTCACAAAGGGTTGTTATCAGCAGATTATTACCAACAAGTATCAAACTCCTAAATCAGAGGGTCTTTATCAACAACCTTTCAGCACCTCCTTTCAAACTTTTACATCAAATGGTTGTTATCAGCAACCCTTTACCACGCCCTTTATAGAACTCTTAAATCAAAGGGTTTTTTTCGACACCCCTTAGTACTTTCCTACTAAACTTAAAATTATAGGGTTATTATTAGCACCATTTTTCACCCTCCTACCAAACTTTAATGTCAAGGGTCATTATCAGTAACTATTTCACTCGCTCCTGTTGAATTCTGAAATCGTAGGGTCGTGATCACCGCCCCTAATCCACCACCCCATTAAACCCTCAAATCAAAGGATCATTATCAGCACACCTTTAGACCTCGATATAAAAAACACTAAAATCAATGGATAATTATCAAAAAAACCAAATATATCAATCATTGGTAATTTGTCGAGTTATAAAAGCTGTAGGTTGTGTCAGTCTTCCGCCATTTCTTTTCCAGCTCGAAAAATGATCATTTTAGATAAAAATAGCAAACGCCGTTTGGTTCGAAATTTGAATTCTCAATATTCTGCATAGTTCTTTCGATAATTAAAAGCAAAATGACAAGACTTTTTGAAACTTTCTCTAGTATTTTGCGTCGTTTGATTCAAAATTTGAATTTTAAATTTCCCATAGTGTATTCAATAACAAAAAATTTAAAGTTCTATCAGAAAATGGTTAAATCTAATCTTGCAGGACTTTTGAAAAGTTACAACTCCTCTTTAGGACTTTTTCTCATACCTCACGAAATTAGATCAAAATTTGAATTTAAAATTTTTTTCATAGTATTTTCAATAAATGAAACCAAAATATCAAGTCTTATTAAAAAATATATAACAGAAATTTTATAGGTCTTGCAAAAAGCCACAATTTTTCTGGAGAACTTTCCTACTTATCTGTCGTCCTTTGGCTTGAAATTATAATTTGCCACTTATTCATTTTCGAAGCATAAATCAAGAAAAAAAGAAAAAGAAATCGCGCCCTATCGAAAAATGGTTAAAACGAAAATTGGAGACATCTTGGAGACCTTTAATTCCTTTTTCCAACTTTTTTCACGTATCTGTCGTTTCATCTATTAATTTTTTAAAGAGCTTGTGTCTCTTGTCTGAAAATTTAATTTTATTATTTTTAATGTTGTTTTTCACGTATTAATCAAAAACTACGCATTCTTCAGAAAAATAATATGAAACAAATTTGTTTTTGTTGTTTGAGTAAACAACTTTTGTTTTGTTATTTTTTTGCAGCTTTTGTTGTTTTTTAAAAAATTTAACTTTTTTATTTCCAATGTCTTTTTTAACGAATGAAATTAAAAACTACGTGTCCTATAAAAAAGTGATTATTACGTAGATCTTTTTTGGGTGCACAACTTTCTTTTGGCTCAGTATTTTTCGTATCTTGCATAATCTAACCGCCAAATGAAATTTTTGATTTTTTATCATTTTTTGTGCGATCAAAATTTGAATTATATGTCAGTCTTCGTTTATGTTTCTCTTTCTTGCTTTCTCGTATTGTGTGTGAAACTAAATCGTCATGTGCGCGCTTGTAGCGCGCGCCCATCTCAATTTTTGATATAAAAAATGTTCAAATTTTAATAGTGAACAATCATCAATTGGTAAATGACGCGATTTTTGAATAGGATTAGTATTTAAATTGATTTATAAACAGTTTATTTTTCTTATAATCAAGGTATTTTCTACATTTGAATAATATTGAAAATAGCTGAAACATTATATAATATGCAAAGCGTTATTTTTGTTTCTATAGTAAATGTTGATAAATAAATTTGTAAAGTTCAAAGATTTTCAGTAAAAATGAGAACATTGTATCTTTATTTCAAACAAAAATAGAATAATTAAGTTTTCAGTCAAAAAAACTAATTGAAAAAAACAATTTCCAATAAAATGGTTGAATTTTTAACCAGCGAGATAGAATTTCAAATTAGAAAGTAAATTTTTAACAAAAAAGTTTAACTTACAATAAAATACATAAATTTTCAATAAAAGAGATAGATCTTCAAATAACAAAATAATTGTTTGACAGGGAAGTTCAATTTTTGACCAAATAATTCAATTTTCAATGAAAAAGTTCAATTGTCTCCTAAAAAAGATAAATTTACAATAAAATACGTAAATTTTTAATCAAATTGTTGAATTTCCAACAAAAAATAGAAAAATCAAATTTTCAGTGAAAAATTATTTTGAAAAACAATTTTTATCTAAACACTTGAATTCTTAGCTGAATCTTGACAAGAAAAAATTAATTTTTAACAAAGAAGTTCAATTTTCCATCAGAAAGGTTAATTTTGTACCAAAAAACACGAACTTTCTCTAAAATCTATCAATTTTAAACGAAATTATTGAAGTCTAAACTAAAAACGATCAATTTTAAACCAAAAACAAAATAAATAAATTTCAGGTTAAAAAATCCACTTAAAAAAATTAATCGAAAAAAGTTGGGGAATTTTCAACTAGAGAGATGGATCTTTAAAAAATAAAATAAATTGTTAACAAAGAAGTTAAATTTTTATACAAAAAGATTAATTTTGTACCAAAAAAAAACTTACAATAAAATTCAACAATTTTTGACAAAACTCTTTAATTATCAACTAAAAGTGATTAATTTTCAACTAAGAACAAAATAAATAAATTTTACGTTGAAATATTTATTTTAAGAAATAAATCAAAGAAAGTAGCGGAATTTTCAAACAGAAAGATGTATCTTTAAACAATAAAATAAATTTTTTGACAAAATAAGTTAAATTATTAACCAAAAAGATGAACTTTCAACAAAAAAAATGAATTTACAATGAAATATATGAATTTCTAACAAAATTTTAAAATTTATAATTACAAATATAATTTTGACATTTTCAGTTTCAAAAATATTAAAAAAAAAGTTTTAAGAAAATAGTTGAATTTTCAGCATAAGAGATGGCTCTTTAAATGAAAAGATAAATTTTTAACAGAGAAATAAAATTTTCAATTAAGAGGATTAATTTTTGACTTGAAAAGACAAGCCTGCAATAAAATGTACCAATTTTTAAGGAAATTATTAAATTTTCGGCGAAAACCGATCACTCTCAAACTAAAAACAAAATAATAAATTTTTCAGTTACAGAATTAATTGCAAAAAAAAATAAATCTAAAAAAGTAAATAGATTTTTAACTTGGGAGGTGGATCTTCAAATAATAAAATGAAATTTAAGTAAAGAAGTTTGATCTTTAATCAAGTAGTAACTGCATTCGCAACTAAAAAGATTAATTTTCTACTAAAAAAGATAAATTCACAATAAAATACACATGTTTCGAATCAAAGCGTTGAATTTTCAATTAAAAATAGAAAAACGAAATGTTTAGTTAAAAAAATTGTTTAAAAAAACATTTTAAACAAAAAAGTTTAATTTTCAACAAAAGAGATAGTTTTTTAAATAATAAAATGAAGTTTTAACAAAGAAGTTGAATTTTTGAACCAGAAATTAATTTTTTACCAAAAACAACGAACTTGCTATACAATCCTTAAATTTTTAACGAAATTGTTGAATTTGCAACAAAAGACGATCAATTTTTAATCAGAAAAAAAATTAAGTTTCCAGTAGTAATTAAATTTTCAACAAAGAAGATTATTTTTTTACCAAAAAAGATAAATTTACAATTAATTATATAAATTTTTAACCACGCGGGGGAATTGACCAAAAATAGAATATTGAACTTATTTGGTGAATAAAAGTATTTTAAAAAATCCAATTTTCAACAAAATAGTTGACTTTCCAGCAAGAGAGATGAATCTTCAAATAATAAAATACATTTTTAATAGAGAAGTTAAATTTTCAACCAAGAAGTAACTTAATTTTCAACAAAGAACAATAATTTTTCACAAAAAAAAATTAATAATAAAGTATATGAACTTTGAACCAAATTGTGGAATTATTAACAAAAAATAGAATATTAAAATTTTTATTGAAAATAATTTTCAAAAAAAAACAATTTTTAACAAAATAATAATATTTCAGCAAGAGAGATGGCTCCTTAAGTGATAAAATAAATTATTAACAAAGAAGTTCAATTTTCAAGCAAAAAGATTAATTTTATGCTGAAAAAGACGAACCGACTGTAAAATCCATAAATTTTCAACTAAATTGTTGAATTTTCAACTAAAAACGATCAGTTTTCAACCCAAAACAAAATAATTCAATTAACAGGTAAAAAGTAATTCAAAAAATAAATCTAAAAAGGTAGTGGAATTTTCAACTAGAGATATGGATCTTCAAATAATAAAATGCATTTTTAATAAAGGAATTGAATTTTCAACTAAGTAGTAACTGAATTTTCAACAAAATTTTTGAATTTTTAATTACAAATATAAATTTAACATTTTTAGTTTCAAAAATAATTTTAAAAAAAATTTTGTAAGGAAATAGTTGAATTTTCAGAATGAGAGATGGCTCTTTAAATAAAAAGATAAATTTTAAACAGAGAAATAAAATTTTCAATCAAGGAGATTAATTTTTTACTTGAAAAGACAAGCCTACAATAAAACGTATCAATTTTTGAGGAAATTATTGAATTTTCGACGAAAACCGATCACTCTCCAACTAAAAACTAAATAATTAAATTTTCAGTTAAAAAATTAGTTACAAAAAAAATTAATCTAGAAAATTAGATAGATTTTTAACTAGAGAGATGGATCTTCAATTAATAAAATGAAATTTGAATAAAGAAGTTTAATCTTTAACCAAGTAGTAACTGCATTTGCAACTAAGAAGATTAATTTTCTACAAAAAAAAAAAAAATTACAATAAAATACACATGTTTTCAATCTAAGCGTTGAATTTTCAATTGAAAATAGAAAAATGAAATGTTCAGTTGAAAAAGTTATTTAAAAAAAAACATTTTTAACAAAAAAGTTAAATTTTCAACAAAAGAGATGTTTCTTCAAATAATAAAATAAAGTTTTAACAAAAAAGTTTAATTTTTGAACCAGAAGATTGATTTTATACAGAAAAAGACGAACTTACTATACAATCCTTAAATTTTTAACGAAATTGTTGAATTTTTAACAAAAAACGATCAATTTTTGATCAGAAAAAAATTAAATTTCCAGTAGTAATTGAATTTTCAACAAAGAAGATTATTTTTTTACCAAAAAAGATAAATTTACAATTAATTATATAAATTTTTAACCAAGTGGGGGAATTAACCAAAAATAGAATATTGAACTTTTTTGGTGAATAAAAGTATTTGAAAAAATACAATTTTCAACAAAATAGTTGACTTTACAGCAAGAGAGATGAATCTTCAAATAATAAAATACATTTTCAATAGAGAAGTTAAATTTTCAACCAAGTAGTAACTTTATTTTCAACAAAGAACAATAATTTTTCACCAAAAAAGATAAATGAATAATAAAGTATATGAACTTTGAACCAAATTGTGAAATTGTTAATAAAAAATAGAATTTTAAAATTTTTATTAAATAAATTATTTTAAAAAAAAAACAATTTTTAACGAAATAATAATATTTCAGCAAGAGATATGGCTCTTTAAGTGATATAATAAATTATTAACAAAGAAGTTCAATTTTAAATCAAAAAGATTAATATTATGCTAAAAAAGACAAACCGACTGTAAAATCCATAAGTTTTTAACTAAATTGTTGAATTTTCAACTAAAAACGATTAATTTTCAACCCAAAACAAAATAATTCAATTAACAGGTAAAAAGTAATTTGAAAAATTTAATCTAAAAGGTAGTTGAATTCTAAACTAGAGATATGGATCTTCAAATAATAAAATGCATTTTTAATAAAGAAATCGAATTTTCAACCAAGTAGTAACTGAATTTTTAACAATGAAGATTAATTTTTCACCAAAAAATATAAATTCACAATAAAATACACATGTTTTTAATCAAAGCGTTGAATTTTCAATTCAAAATAAAAGAATAAAATGCTCAGTCAAAAAAATTATTAAAAAAAACAAACATTTTAAACAAAAAAGTTGAATTTTCAACAGAAGAGATGGTTCTTCAAATAATAAAATGGAGTTTTAACAAAGAAGTTTAATTCTTGGACCAGTAGAATAATTTTTCACCAAAAAAGACGAACCTACCATACAATCTTTAAATTTTTAACGAAATTGTTGAATTTTCAGCCAAAAACGATAAATTTTCATTCAGAAAAAAAAATTAAAAATACAGTAGTAATTGAATTTTTAACAGAGAAAATTATTTCTTGTAACCAATAAAGATAAATTTACAATTAATTATATAAATTTTTAACCAAGTTAGGCAATTTCAACCAAAAATAGAATATTGAACTTTTTTGGTGAAAAAAAAGGATTAAAAAAAATACAATTTTCAACAAAATAGTTAAATTTCCAGCAAGAGAGATGAATCTTCCAATAATAAAATGCATTTTTAATAAGGAAGTTAAATTTTTAACCACGTAGTAACTTAATTTTTAACAAAGATACAATAATTTTTCGCTAAAAAATATAAACTAATAATAACGTACATAAATTTTGAACCAAATTGTGGAATTTTTAACAAAAAATAGAATATAAAAATTTTTAGTTAAAAAAATTATTTAAAAAAAAAACAATTTTTAACAAAGTAATAATATTTAAGCAAGAGAGGTAGCTCTTCAAGTGATATAATAATTTTTTAACAAAAAAGTTTAATTTTCAATCAAAAAGATTAATTTTATACTAAAAAAGACGAACCGACTGTAAAATCCATAAATTTTTGACTGAATTGTTGAATTTTCAACTAAAAACAATCAATTTTCAACCCAAAACAAAATAATTAAATTAACAGGTAAAAATTTATTTAAAAAAATAAATCTAAAAAGGTAATTGAATTTTCAACTAGAGATTTGGATCTTTAAATAATAAAATGCATTGTTAATAAAGAAATTAAATTTTCAACCAAGTAGTAACTGAATTTTCAACAAAGAAGATTAATTTTTTACCAAAAAATATAAATTCACAATAAAATACATGTATTGTTAACCAAATTGTTATGTTTTCAACAAAAAATAGAATAATGAAATGTTTGGTTAAAAAAATTATGAAAAAAAAACGATTTTCAACTAAAAAGTTGAATTTTCAGCAATAGAGATGACTCTTCAAATCAATTAATAAAATTTCAACAAAGAAGTTCAATCGTCATTCAAGATGACTAATTTTGTTCCAGAAAAGACGATATCACAATAAAATAAATACATTTTTAAATAAATGGTTGAATTTTCAGCAAGAGCGATAGCGCTTTAAATAATAAAATTAATTTTTAACAACGAGGTTGATTTTTTATTTGAAAAGATTAATTTTGTACCAAAAAAGGCCAACTTACAATAAAATTTATCAATTCCCAACAAGATTGTTAGATTCTCAAGTAAAAACGATCAATTTTCAACACAAAACAAAATAATCAAATTTATAGTTAAGCATCAATTTTGAAAAATGAATGAAAAAAAGTAGTTGAATTTACAATCAGAGAGATGGAGTTTCAAATAATAAAATGCATTTTCAACCAAGTAGTGAGCCAATTTTTAATCAAGATTAGTTTTCTGCAAAAAAAAAGATGAAGGAATAAAATACATCAATTTTCAACAAAATTGTATAATTTTAATTGAAAACGACCAACTTTTAACTTAAAGTAAAATAATGAAATTTCGAATTCGTAACCAATATAAAAGGAATTTTTAACAAGGTATTTTAACTTTCAACCAAGTAGTTGAATTTTAAACAAAAAAAGATTAATTTTTAGTGAAAAACGGTATAGACGAATTTTTAACAAAACACAGACGATTATCTCTAGAACATTATAGAGAGTATTTTATCCGAGTTTATTAAAGAGTTTCTGAAACTGTCTACTTAAGTTTTATGTGTTGTTATTTAAAGAGGACACGAGAGAACATATTTCACGCATTACAAGGTGGAAGGTGGGGGCTACGAGGTTTCTTGGATGGGAACGTAAACATTCGAAACCAGACTAACAGTACGGATGCTCTTTCTCTCTATAGACGTGGAAAATAAGAGACAGATTATCAGGCAAACGCACGCTCCGTACGTTTCAAAATATAAACTGCTATGAACTGTGGAATTCTGTAAAGTTACGGTACGACAAGGTGGCGGTGGATTGATGGAAAAGCTGCGAGTTGCATTACCGACTTCGAACTGCGATTGGATTGCACGCACTATAGCCAATAAGCAATCCATGCATGGGCAGCCAAAGACGACTCAGTTGTGATTACTGATTCCAGCGGACCTTACTTTCGATAATCGTTACAATCGTTATTCTTTTCATTGCGTTCTAACTCACTGATGCTAAGCAAAACATCGTGTCAAGCCTACAGCAGCAAGCAAACGTCACTCTCAACAATCGTTACTTTCGTTCATCTTTCCATTGCATTTCAACTCACGGATGCTGAACGGAACATCTTGTTACACGCATACCGGAAGCCTTTCGAGAAAATCGTCACATCGAAAACGAAAGTTTTGTTTTCTTTTTACAAAATGTTTTCAATCATTTTTATCAATGTTCTCTGAATTTTAACAATTCTTATGGCAATTGATAACACACACAATATGAAGTTTTCATCCATTATTTGTTTAAAATAAGGAACACCTTAAGTGGTAAATATACATGAATTTTCTATTTCTTAACCTTACTGTTTTTTCTTAACGAAAAAAGTAAGGTTAAATATTTTAATTCAATAAATTGTAATTTCATATTTGAATTAAATTTTGTACATTTTTTTCAAATAACAATGAGAAAGAGGGCAGATAGAAATTGAGAATCTCACATGATTCCTCATACAATAATTGCAAATACTTGACTTTAAATTGAATTTGAACTCTTTAGTGTTTCTGTGCTGATGAGAAGGACTATATAGTTTTTGAAACCTCAAAAAAATAGAATAAAAGATCTTTAGCAACTTTTTCATTTCTTTCTCCGGTTTGAAGTATATTAGTTAACATCCTACTTATTATGTAATCTACAAATTATTATATTAATTGAACAACATTGCTTTACTCTAATATTTAAAATAAATTAACTTGGTCATATCAACAAAATCAACAAATAGTGAAATTCATCAAAATAGTTCAAATTTATCAATTTTTAGCATGATTGAAATCTTTCATCAATTTCAAAATAATATATTTCTTTGATATCATTCCGTTTTGGAATTTGATTTTAAAAAAATTGATCATTTTTGTATTTTTTCAAAAAAAAAAATGTTTCTGGAAACAATTAATGAATGTGGGCAAAGAGTGATCAAAGTTCCCTAAAAAATGAAATGTTAAAAACTATGAGTTATCAAGCAAAAAATTTTGATAATTTTCGTAATATTTAAAATAAAAATACAAATGTTTTTTGATCTTTTAGAACTAATATTTTACTTTTTGTTTAAAAAGAGCTTTTTTTAAAGCTTTCAAACTATTTATTTATAAAATGAATAATAAAATATAAAATAAACTGCTTTGTATTAGCTCCATACAGTGATATCTGTGAAGTGTAGAAAAATACACAGAACCTTTGAAATAATCTGTGTCCAATTAACGTTTTAGATTCTAGTGCACTTGGATAAGCAATATTTAGTATTTAGTATTTTCAAAATTATTACTACAGATTTCACTACACGTGTGTTGTAATTTCAGATTATCATTTCAAGAAAAAACATTTATCAAACAAAAGTACAGAAAAAGTTTGGTGAAGTTACAAATATTATTAAAAATGTTTAAGAAAATGAAAAAATTGGAAAATATAAACAATATAAGAATCAGTTAGTGAGCACATTTTTAAATATTATCTTTCGAAAAGTCTAAAAACAAATGATTTCGAATTAAAAACTGAAAAATTTTAGACTAAAGTTTCTAAAACTAGACAATCTTTTTTTTTTTTATCAAAGAATCTCGAATTTAAATGATTTCGGATCAAAATTTTAAAAATAAAGCAAGTTTGCATAAAAGTGTAGTAAAATTACATATATTTTTAACAGTGTGGGAAAAATTTAAAAATTATAAGCACGAGGGTAGAGGCACAAAATAATGTTCATATGATTTCGGTATCTGTAAAACATGCTCATAATCTAGGTTGATGTTTCTTGTTAGAAAAATCCGCCGCTTTAAACTATCATATATTGGATGAATTTTATGACCAATGCATAATCCAATTACAAAGTGTTGATCTATTGCGACTCCAGCAGGTCCTTCGTTTTTCAATTCTACAAGATGACCATT
>JAUELO010450536.1:0-13233 GCA_032357855.1 Amphibolips quercusostensackenii | reverse complement strand
AATACTGTCCGTGTACAAGTTAAAATTTTGAATAAACGCAGGATTTTTTCAGGCGGAGGGGGATATTAATATTGGAATGGAAGAATCGATTCCCACTTTCGATTCTTCGATTCCCCGGAATCGACGCATATAGTTGGAAGCGAGAAATCGAGAATCGATTCTCACCAAGTATTATCCATTCCTAATTTGTGTCTGTGTTTTAATTTTTATCGATTTCTGTTGTACTTTACTGGTTTACACAAAGATGAACAATATTCAAAGTAATTTTTTTTCTTTGAACTTTGAAATCGACCAAAAATAATGACTTCTAGCCTTATTTGTCCACAAAAATTCATTACTAGACCACTGTGCGTCGGTGTCAATTGGCCGATTTTTCAAAATAGGTAAGAGCTTGTCGTCAAAATTTTCCTGTATTCAGGTTTTTAGCCAAATGCAATACATTTTCTTTAAAAATTAAGTAGTTTTAGTAATAAAATTCAAAAATTTAAAAAAAATGCAAAGAAAACTAACTGTACGTTACAGAATTTAAAATAGTTGAAGGAAGTTAAAGTCTTTAACGCGTATTATGAAGATGTTTAGGAAATTTAGAAAACTTAAAAATAATTTAAAAGACTTTTTTAATTTTAAAAGCATTAAAGAATTAAAAAGAATTCAATGAAAATAGGAGAATTTAAGTAGTAAAAAAGAGTCATTGAAATTCAAAATATTTGGTGGTAAATTTTATAGATTTTAAGAGAATTAAAAACACTTTAGAACAATTCGTAGCAGTACGAGTGAATTCTAAAAAATTCGTTTCAGATTCAAATAATGCAAAATACACGAAAAGAGTTTAAATAATTCCACGAGTAATCTTAAAATATGAAAAAAAATTTAGAAAATTCAAAATGATAATTAAAACACATTCAACAAGCGCAGCTGTATTACAAGAATTTAGAAAGTTCAAAAGAATTCACAGAATTCAAAAGAATTAACAGAATTTTCAAAGAATTAAGAAACAGCAAAAGAATTCAAAAGATTTTAGAAAGCTTGAAAGGCTTTAGAAAATTCAAAAGAATTTAGATAATTTCAAACATATCAGAGAATTCAGAATATTTTTAAAAAGTTCCGAGAATGCAAAATATTTGGAGAAATATAACACAATTCATGGTGAATTGTAGTTATTACAGGAAAATTGAAAAAAGAACTTCAAAACGTTTCTCAAATTCGTTTGAATTTTACATGTCATAAAATATTTAAAGAGAGTTAAAATAATTCACCTTGTATTTTAAAAATTTCAAAACAATTAAAAAAAAATTTAATCAGATGTGAAGGGGCTCAATCTAACTCAATATGGATTCTAATAATTTCAAGATAATCAAAGAACATTAACAAAGTTAGTGGTGCTGTGAGAATTCAACAAATTTAGAACAGCTTAAGGAATTCACGAAAATTTAAAAGAATTAATATAATTTAGAAGAATTCAGAGAATTTAGAAGAATTAGGAAAATTTAGAAGAATTCAGAGAATTTAGAAGAATCTAGAGAATTGAGAAAAATTAAAAGAATTGAGAGAATTTATAAGAATTCAGAGAATTTGAAAGAATTTAAGAAAATAAAAAAAAATTTAGAAAATTTAAGTACTTCAGAGAATTCAGAAGAATTTAGAGAAATCAGGGGAATTCAAAAAATGTAGACGAATTTCGAAAATTCAGAAGAATTCAGAGAATTTAAAAGATTCCAGAAAATTCAGAAGAATTTAGGAAATTCAGAAGGATTCGGAAAATTATAGACTAATTTAGAGAATTTCAAAGACTTCAAAAAATTAAGAAGAATTTAGAGAGCTTAAAAGATTTAAAAAAACTCAGAAGGATTTAGAAAATTTAGAAGAAATTAGAGAATTTAAAAGACTTCAGAAAATTCAGAAGAATTTAGAAAATTATGAAGAATTCAGAGAATTCAGAAGAAATTCAAAAATTTAAAAAAATCGAGAGAACTTAGAAAAATTTAAAGAATTTACAAGATTCCAAATAATTCAGAAGAATGCAGAGAATTTAGAAAAATCAAAAGATTTCTGAAAAAAGCAGAGCATTAAAAGCATTTCAGAAGAATTGAAAGAACTAATAGACCATACAAGAATCTAGAGAATTAAAAAAAATTATAAAAACTTGAAAGAATTCACAGAATTTAGAAGAATTTAAAGAATTTAGAAGAATCTAAAGAAATAAGAAAAATTAAAATAATTCAGAGAATTTAGAAAAATCCAGAGAATTTGAAAGAATTTAAGAAAATTCAGAAGAATTTAGAAAATTCCAAAGACTTCAGAGAATTCATAAGAATTTAGATAAATTAGGAGAATTCAGGAAATGTTAACGAATTTAGAAAATCCAGGAGAATTCAGAGCATTTAAAAGATTCCAGAAAATTCAGAAGAATTTTGGAAATTCAGAAGGATACGAAGAATTTTGACTAATTTAGAAAACTTCAAAGACTTCAAAAAATTCAGAAGAATTCAGAGAGCTTGAAAGATTTCAAAAAACTTAAAAGGATTTAGAGAATTTAATAGAAATCAGAGAATTTAAAAGACTTCAGAAAATTTAGAAGAACTTAGAAAATTCCGAAAAATTCAGAGAATTCAGAAGAAATTCGAGAATTGAAAAAAATCCAGAGAATTTAGAAAAATTTAAAGAATTTACAAGATACTAAATAATTTAGAAGAATGCAGAGAATTCAGAAAAATTAAAAGATTTTTGAAAAAAAAACAGAAAATTAAAAGGATTTTAGAAGACTTAAAGAACTAATAGAACTTACACGAGTCTAGAGAATTCAAAAAAAATTTTTAAACTTGAAAAACATTCACAAAATTCAGAAGAATTCAGAGAATTTAGGAAATTTAGAATAATTCAGAGTTTATAAAAGAATCTAGAGAATTCATAAGAAGGCAGAGAATCAAGTAGAATGACCGGAATTTGGAAAAAAATCATAGAAATTTAGAAATTCAGAAAAATGGGAAAAATTCAGAAGAATTTTAAGAATTTAAAGAATTCAGAAGAATTTATAAAATTTGGAAGAATCCAGGGAATTGAGAAAAATGCAGAGAATTCAGAAGAATTCAAATGGTTAAAAAAAATCAGAGAAATTTAGGATAATTTAAAGAATTCGGAACAATTCACATAATTTAGAAAAATACAGAGAATTAAGCAGAATTCAAAAAATTTAAAAGAATTTGAAGGATTTAGAAGAATTCAGAGAATCTAGAAAATTCAAAAGCCTTCAGAGGATCCTACAGAATTTAGCACAATTTGAAGAGTTTGGAAAATTTCAAAAGAATTAAGAGAATTTGAAACAATCAATATAATTCAGAAGAATTAATACAATTAAGAAGAATTAAAATTCAGAAAAATTAAGAAAATTTTTTAAAATTAACAAAAGAATCCAGACAATTCAGAAGAATTCAGAGAATTGAGAAGAATCTAGATAATGCAGAAGGATGCAGGAAATTCAGAATTATTAAAAAAGTTAAAAAAAAATTAGAGTGAGTAGAAAAATTTGAAGAATTAAAAGAACACATTGAATTTAGAATAATCTGAAAAATTTTTAAAAATTCAGAGAGCTTATGAGAAGCTAAAGAATTTAAAAGAATTAAGAGAATTTGAAAGAATACAGGGAATTCAAAGAATTCAGAAGAATTCAGAAGAATTCAGAAAATTTAAAAGACTTCACAGAAATCAGAAAAATTCATAAAAATTTAATAGAATGCAAAGGATTCAGGAGAATTCAGAAAATTAAAAATATTCCAGAAAATTCAGAAGGAGTCGAAGAATTCAGAAGAATTTAGAAAACTCAAAAGACTTCAGAGGATCCTACAGAATTTAGGACAATTTGAAAAGTTTAGAAAATTTCAGAAGAATTAAGAGAATTTAAAACAATCAATATAATTCAGAAGAATTAATACAATTAAAAAGAATCAAAATTCAGAAAAATTTAGAGAATTTTTTTAAATTAACAAAAGAATCCAGGGAATTCATAAGAATGCCAAAATTACAGAGGAATTCAAATAATGCAGAAAAAATTAGAGAAATTCAGAAGAATTTACAGAATTTAAAAGAATGCAGAGAGTAAAAAGAATTTAGAGATTTCTAAAAAATTCAAAGGATTCAGAAGAATCCAGAGGATTAAGAAGAATTCAAAGAATAAAAAAAAATTCAAAACACTTTAGAGGATTTAAAAAATTACAGACAATTATAAAAATTTTTTAAAAATTAAAAGACTTTTAAGCAATTAATGAAATTTTAAAAAATTGATGGAATGCAAAAGAATGAATGAAATTTAGTAGAATACAGAAGAATTTAGAAAATTCAGAAAATTCAGAAAATTTAAAAAAATTTTAAAAATTTAGAAAATTCACAAAAATTTGAAGGAATGCAGAAGAATCCAGAGGATTTAGAAAATTTAAAAAAACCTAGAGAATTCAGAAGAATTTGAAAGAATGCAGAGGATTGAGAAAATTTAAAAGAATCCAAGAAATTCAAAAGAATTCAGAACAATTCAGAGAATTCAGAAAAATTAAGAGAACCTAGAAAAATTCGGAGAATTGATAATAATTCAGAAAAAACACAAGAATTTAAAAAACTCAGATAAATGCAGATAATTCAAGAGAATTCAGGGACTTTAGAAGAATTAAAAAAATGAAGAAAAAAATGAGAAAAATTAAAAAAAATTGAAGAATTAAAAAATTTTTAAAAATTAAGAATAATCCAGAGAATTTAAAAGAATTCAGTGAGCGTATAAAAATCCAAAAAAATCAAAATAATTCAGAGAATATGAAAGAATTTAGAGAATTTAGAAGAATTAAGGGAATTAAGAAGAATCCAGAGAACTCAAAAGTATCCAGAGAATTAAAAAGAATTTAGAGAATTCAGAACAATTCCTAGAATTTAAAGGAATTCCCAGAATTCACAAGAATTTAGAGAATTTCAAATATTTTAGAAAACCTAGAAGAATTCATTCTTTTCTAATAATTTAGAGAATTTAGAATAATCTAGAGAATTTGAAAGAATTTAGGGAATTAAAGAAAATCTATTAAATATAGGAGGATGCAGAGGATTTGAGAAAATCCAAAAAATTCAGAAAAATTAGAAAAAATAAAAAATTTAGGAGAATTAATAGAATTCAGAATAGTGAAAAATATTCAGCAGAATTAAAGAAATTCAGAAAATTCCCAAGAATTTAAAAGAATGCAGAAAATTTAGTAGAATCCCGAGATTCCAGAGAAATTTAGAGAATTTAGAAGAATCAGCAGAGTTTAGAAGAATGCAGAGGATTCAGAAGAATGTAAAGAATTAAGAAAAATCAGAGAAATTAAAAAATTCGGAACAATTAAGAGAATTCAGAAGAATTAAAAAGATTCAGAAGAATTGAGGGGATCCAGAAGAATGGAGAGGATTTAAAAGAATTGATAAAATTCAGAAAACTCCAAAGAATTTAGAGAATTCAAAAGAATGCAGAGGATTCAAAAAAATTCAAAGAAATCGGAAAAATCAAAGAAATTAGAAAATTAAAAAAAAATGTAAAGAATTTAGAAGATTTCAAGGAATTGAGATTCAGATAATTTAGAAGAATCCAGAGAATTTAAAGGAATTCAGAGAATTCAAAAGAATTAAAAAAATTCAGAATAATTCAGATAATTCAGAAAAATTCAAAAAATACAAAGGAATTCAAAAAGCTTAGAAAATTTCAGAGAATTTAAAAGATTTTAGAGAATTTAGAAGAAATATGAAGAATTATCAGAATTCTGAGAATTTAGGAAAAATTCAGAGAATTTTGAAAAATCCACATAAATCTAAATAATGGGGAGAATCAAAAAAAAAATTAAAGAATTTAGAAGAATGCTAAAAATTTTAATGGATCAAGACAATTTAGAAGAATTCAAAGAGTTTGGAAAAATTTAAAGAATTTAGAAGAATTCAGAGTATTCAAAGAAATTAACAGAATTCAAAAGAACTTAGAGATTTCAAAAGATTTTCAGAAGAATTTATAAAATGCAGAAGAGTAGAGAATATTAAGAAGAATTTAGAGAATTCAGAGAATTTCAAAGAATTTAAAAGAATGTAGAGAATCCAGCAGAACCAAGAGAATTCATAAGAATTCAAAGAATTGAAGAAAATTAAGAGAATTTCAAAGAATCCACAGAGCTTAGATTGATGCAGAGAATTCAAATGAATTAAAAAAATTAAAAGCATTAAAAAATTTAGGAGAATTAGGAGAATTCAGAAGAATTGAGAAAATTGAAAAGGACTGAGAAAATTCAGAAAAATTAAGAGGATTTGAAAGAATTAAAGAAATTCATAAAATTCCAAAAAATTTAAAGAATTCAGAAGAATGCAGAAAATTTAGAAGGATTCAAAGAATTTAGAAAAAATCAGAAAAATTATAAAATTCAGAACAATTTACCGAATTCAAAAGAATTAAAAGGACTCAAAAAAATTCACAGCTTGCCAAACAATTCACAGAGTTTCAATAATTTGCAGAATTCAACAGAATTCAGAGATTACAAAAGATTTTAGGGAACTGAAAAGAAATCAGACCATAAAAACCAGCTTATAATTATTTTAACAATTTTTTATTGTCTATCATTAACTTCATTCAGAATTAGGTATCTGTTGTCTTATAAATTTTTTTTTAATTTTCGTCAATGTTTCAGGTATGATAAAATAATTAACAACAATTAATTCTCAAATAATTAATTTTAATTAATGACAATCTTTTCAAAAATTAGACTTTAAAGCTTCTGTTTTTTCTATATTCTTCAACTTTAATTTACTCCTCGATTATACATCAATTTTAATCCACAAAACGTTAACGACCATAATTTTTTAAACAATCTCTCATTGTCCATTCTTTAGTTTTTTCAAAACTAGGTTACAAAAGTCCGATTTTCTTCCAATTTTTCAAGTATTTCTCGACTTCTCCGATGCAATGATACAATGAATCATAAAAATTAACAACTATCAATTCTCAAACAAATTCCCACTGTTCTTAACAATCTTTTTCTAACGCATTTAAAATTGTAAATTCTTCTCAATTTTTCAACCACAATGAGATAATCATTAATGGAAATAAACAAAATTATTCCTATCAAAAACCATGATTGTGCATAAAGAAAAGAAAATCTTTCAGAACTTAATTTTCAGAAAATTTACAATTTTCATTAATAAAATGTATAAATAAATGAAGAACTTATAAGATCATTTGTGCATATTATTTTTAATTTACTGCTCAAAATTGAATGGTAATGCAAATATTGAAAAATATTACTGGTGAGATGATTTAATAATAATAATAATAAGGATGAAATTTTTTTTTTCTGCTTTTCAAAATCCACACCGAAAATATATTTATATAATTCGTTTATTAAATTAACAGATAATATTGAATTGAAAATTTTTTTTACAACAGACTTAATTTCAATTGAAAATAATTACCTTTTAAGATTACTTTTTTACCAATAGATTGATATTTTAACCAAATATTTCAATTTTTTAACAATAAAGATCACATTTCTACAGAATGAGAATAATTTTCAAGCAGGAAAAAAACAAATTCTATATAAGAATTAAATTTTCTACTAGAAAAGATTTTTCAAGCAAAAGCGAAAAAATAGCAACATAATGATTGAATTTTCAAAATAAAAGGTAAATTTCTTCAAGACAGTTTGATTTCTAATCCAAATATATACATTTTGACCTAAAAAATTTATTTCAAACAGAATAGTTAAATTCTTTAACTGAAAGTGATAAATTTCAAACCAGAAATTTAGTTGTTGAATTTTTATTAAAAAAAAATGTATTTTCAACAACAAAAAAAAACAAGCCTTTTTCAAAGCTGTTTAATTTTCGAACAATATAAATAAGTTTTTAAAAAAATCGTATTATTTTTATCAAAAAGAAAAGAGTACTAAAGTTTAAATATAATACTAGACTTTGCAATCAAGAACAATTGATTGTTATGAAAAAAAAAGAATTTTTTGCCAAGAATTATGACTTTTCTACCAAAGCATGAATTATTCAACAAGAAAGACAAGTTTTTAAGAAGGTTGTTGATTTAAAAAAAAGATGACTTTTTACAAAAAAATTATAATTTTTCAACCAATAGCAGAACTTCTCAACAGTATTGTTAAATTTAAACAGAATAAAATAAATCTTTAACAGTAAAGTTGAATTTTTTACCCAATAGTAATAATTTTTAGGATATGAATGTTTAACGAAGTAGTGAATTTCTACTGAAAAAAGATGAATTTTTAAATGAAAAAAAAGAGATTATAAAAAAAGAAGTGAATTTTAAAGCCGAAAAAACAAATTTCTACAATATTGTTTAATGGTAAACCCGAATATATTTTTAGCCAAATAGTCGATTTTTAACTGAAAATGTTTCATTTTTAACAAAAAATATAGTTGTTAAATTTTCATTAAATTAATTGATTTTCTACTGAGGAGTATAAACGTCAAGCATAGTACATCTATTCTTAACTTAATTATTGAATTTTCACCTGAAAACAATAAATTTTTTATTAAAAATAGAATAATCACACTAGTGACGGATATTATCACATGGCTAGCGCTTCAGAAAAAGTTAGAAAATTTTTTTAAAACCAGTTGAAAAGCTAATGAAATTTGGCTTTATATGATACATGAGAATAAAAAAATCTTTTTTTTTTAAAGAACGTACCCTCTAAGAAGTTAGAAGAAATGCAAAGATTTCTCTAATTTTATATCTTGACTTTAACTAATGACATGGCCTAGGAAAATAATTGCAGCGAATGATGTCCGACTACAAAAAAAAGGCAGACATACTTGAAAATTTTTTTTTCATATCTTAAAACCCTGAAGATTCCTAAAGTTTTATTTGCTAAGATTAAATAAGATTTTTAAAAGCATTTTTTGCTTGCTCTTGTTTTTTAAAACAAGTTTTTTAAAGTACAGCACTAATAAATTTTTGGCGTTTACCGCACTCGCTACTGACAGTGTGACCGCTGACTGAAACCCAACGCAGAAACACTTGAGAATTTTGTGTCATATCTTGAGAACATGTCAAGATTTTAAAGTCTTATTGGCTAAAAATAAGAAAAAAATTTTTAAGATCACGTTTTTTCAATTTCAGTTTTTTTTCTAAAAATTTTCTTAGTTACAGCAAAAGTTAAAGCTAAAGTACAAAACCTAAGAAATTCTCGGCGTTTACCGCAATCGCCGCCGACAATGTGTCTGCCGATTTCAATCCTACGGAGAAACACTTGGAAGTTCTTTATCATATCTTGCAAGCCCGTAAAAATTCCTGTAGTATTATTATCTTTAATTAAAAACAAGACTTTGTGGATAACGTTCTATCAATGTTATTTTTTTAAAGAAGATTCCTAAGTTACAGCACAAGTTGAAGTAGAAAACCTGAGAATTTCCAGGCGTTCCCCGCACTCGCAGCCGACAGTATGACCGCCGACTGAAATTCAACACAGAAACACTTAGGCATTTTGTGTCATATCTCAAAAACCCGTCAAGATTCTTAATTGTTATTGGCTTCAATTAGAAACAAAATTTTCAAGATCACCTTTTGTCAATTTTAGTTTTTTCCAAACATTTTTTAAGTTACAAGAAAAGTTAAAGCTGAATTACAAAACCTAAGAAATTCTCGGCGTTTGCCGCGATTGCCGCGTACAGTGTGACCGCCGACTGAAACTCAACGCAAAAATACTTGTAAATTCTTTGTTACATTATAAAAACCCATAAAGATTTTTAAGTATTTTTTTTTTTTTAATTAAGAGTGAAATTTCGTTTATTACGTTCTGTCAATTTCTGTTTTTTTCTAACATGATTCTTAGGTCATAGCACAAGTTGACGTTAAAGTTGAAAACCTAAGAAATTCTGGGCGTTTACCGCACTCGCCGCCGAGACTAAGGCCCTAAGCAGAAGCACTTGGAAATTCTTATCATATCTTGCGAACCCGTGAAGATTTTTACAGTATCATTGTTTTTAATCAAAAACAAGACTTTGTGGATTACATTTGATCAATTTTAGTTTTTTAAAGTAGATTCCTAAGTTACAGCACAAGTCAAAGTTGAAGTAGAAAATCTGCGGAATTCCCGGCGTTCGCTGCAATCGCGGCCGACAGTGTGACCGCCGACTGAGGCCCGACGCAGAAACACTTGTGAATTTTGTGTTATTTCTTAAGAACCCTTTACAATTTTTTAATGTTATTGGCTTGAATTAGAAACAAAATTTCCAAGATCACGTTTTGTCAATTTCAGTTTCCTTTCCAAAAATTTCCTAAGTTACAGCACAAGCTGAAGCTGAAGTACAAAATCTAAGAAATTCTCGGCATTTACCGCCATTGCCGCCGACAGTGTGACCGCCGACTGAAACCTAACGCAGAAACACATGAAAATTTTGTGTCATATTTTAAAAACCCGTCAAGATTCTTAAGTTTTATTGGCTTAAATTTAGAATAAAATTTTTAAGATCAGGTTTCGTCAATTTCAGTTTTTTTTCCAAAAAATTTTCTAAGTTACAGCACGAGTTTTAGCTAAAGTACAAAGCTAAGAAATTCTCGGCGTTTACCGCAATCGCTGCCGACATTGTGACCACCGACTGAAACCTAACGAAAAAACACATAGAAATTTTGTGTCATATTTTGAGAACCCGTCAAGATTTTTAAGTGTAATTAGCTTAGATTAAGAACAAAATTTTCACGATCACGTTTTGACAATTTCAATTTTTTTTCCAAAAGTTTCCGAAACTACAACACAAGTTGAGGCTAAAGTACAAAACCTAAGAAATTCTCGGCGTTTACCGCAATCGCGGCCGACAGTGTGACCGCCGACTAAAACCCGACGCAGAAAATCTTTAAAATTTTGTTGTTATATCTTAGGAAGCCATAAAGATTTTTAAGTGTTATTAAGCTAAATTTGAAACAAAATTTTATAGATCACGTTTTATGAATTCTAGTTTTTTTTTAAATTTTCTAAATCACAGTACGAGTGAAAGGTGAAGTACAAAACCTAAGAAATTCTTAGCTTTTATCGCACTCTTGGCTTACAGTGTGACCGCGACTCAAACCCGACGTCGAAGCATTTGGAAATTTTTTGTCATATTTCGAAAACCAGTGAAGATTTTTAAGTGTTGCTGTCTTACACTGAAAACAAGATTTTCTAGGTTACGTTCTATCATTTCTAGTTTTTTTAAACAACTTTTCTGAGTTACAGCACGAGTTGAAGTTGAAGAAGAAAATTTTAGGAATTTAAGGCGTTTACCACACTCGCACCTGACAATATAACCGCCGACTAAAACCTAACGCAGAAAATTTAAAAAATTTGTTGCTATATTTTAAGAACCCGTATAGATTTTTAAGTGTTATTAACTTAGATTTACAACATAATTTTGTAGATCACGTTTTATTAATTTCAGTTTTTTGAATTTTCTAAATCACAGCACGAGTTAAAGCTAAAATACAAAACCTAAAAATTCTCGGCCTTTATCACACTCTTGACTGAAATTGTGCCTGCCCACTTAGACCCTACGTAGAAGCATTCGGAAATTCTTGGTCATGTCTTGGGAACCCGTGATGATTTTTAAGTGTTGTTTTCTTACATTAAAAACAAGATTTTGTAGGTTACGTTTTGTCAATTCAAGTTTTTTGTTAACAAGTTTTCTAAGTTACAGCACGAGTTGAAGTTAAAGTAGAAAATTTGAGAAATCCCAGGCGTTTACCGCACTCGCAGCCGACAGTATGACCGCCAACCGAAACCCAACACAGAAACAATTGAGAATTTGGTGTCATATCTTGAGAACCCGTCAAGATTTTCAAGTGTTATTGGCTTTAATTAAAAACAACATTTTCAAGATCACGTTTCGTCAATTTTAGTTTTTTTTTCTAAAAAATTTCCTTAGCTACAGCACAAGTTGAAGCTAAATTAGAAAACCTCAGAAATTTTAGGCGTTGTCCGCAGTCGCCGCCGACATTGTGACCGCCGTCCGGCACTTAAGGCAGAAATGCTTGAAAGTTCTTTGTTATATTATGAGAACACATAAAGATTTATAAAGTATTGTTGTCTTGAATTAAAAACAAAGTTTTGTAGATTACATTCTGTTAATTTCTGTTTTTCCTTACAAGATTCCTAAGTCACAGCACAAGTTGACGTTAAAGTTAAAAACCTAAGAAATTCTGGGCGCTTACCACACTCGCCGCCGAAAATTTGTCCGCCGACTTCAATCCTACGCAGAAACACTTGGAAGTTCTTCAACATATCTTGCAAGCCCGTAAAAATTTCTAAAGTATTATTGTCTTTAATTAAAAACAGGACTTTGTGGATTAAGTGCTATCGATTTTTTTTCAACAATTCCTGAGTTACAGCAAAGTTAAAGTAAAAAAATTTGAGAAATTCCAGGCGCTTACCGCACTCGCAGCCGACGGTATGACCGACGATTGAAACCTAACACAGAAGCACTTAGAAATTTCATGTCATATCTTGAGAACCGGTCAAGATTTTTAAGTGTTATTGGTTTAAATTAAGAACAAAATTTTTCAAAACACGTTTTGCTAATTTTATTTTTTTTCTAAAGATTTTATTAGTTACAGCACGGGTTAAAGTTAAAGTACAAAACTTAAAAAATTCTTGGCGTTTACCGCAACCGCCTCTGACAGTGTGACCGCCGTCTGACACCAAACGCAGAAATACTAGGAAACACTTTGTTATATCATAAGAACAAATAGTGATCTTTAAAGTATTATTGTTTACAATTAAAAACAATATTTTGTGGATTACGTTCTGTTAATTTCTGTTTTTCCTAACAAGATTTCTAATTCATAGCACAAGTTGACGTTTAAGTTCAAAACCTACAAAATTCTAGGCGTTTACCGCACTCGCCGCCGACAATGTGTCTGCCGACTTCAATCCTACGCAGAAACACTTGGAAGTTCTCCATCATATCTTGCAAGCCCGTAGAAATTTTCAAAGTATTATTGTCTTTAATTGAAAACATGACTTTGTGGATAACGTTCCAACACTTTTATTTTATTTTATTCTGAAGATTTCTAAGTTACAGCACCCGTTAAAGTTAAAATGGAAAATTCAAAAAATTTTAGGCGTTTACTGCACTCTGATCCGACAGTATGACCGCCCACAGTGGGGTGAATTCGGAAAACGAGGTTCAAAATGACATTTAGAACGCAATTATGCACCGATTTTAGAATTTTTTTTTTTGAAAAATTCA
>JAUELO010450512.1:0-13234 GCA_032357855.1 Amphibolips quercusostensackenii | reverse complement strand
TGGCGTTAAAAAAAATTGAAAATTGTGCTGCTCCTAACTGCTACTTTTGTTTTAGGCACGCTTACAAGACAGGTGTACGCGCATAGTGATTATGTACAGTAGGAGGCTAAACTCGTAAGAAATGAAATCGTTGGTTAACATACTTGAAAATCAGTGGCTACATGTGTTTGATTTCAACGAATTCGAATTTGAAGTCAAAGTTGATATAAAAAATAACAAACTCAAAATGGCTCCTGCAAGAAATAATATTAGAAAATATACTTTGTTTTAGCATGACATATTTTTTATGTATGTAAAGTTAAATATTTCTTCTGCTTACAGGCTTACAATTGTCCAAGATAGAGTTTACTCGGCTAAAGATTTTTTTAATTATCTAAATTAACTTGCGCTTAGTCTTTGATTAACAGCCTTAGAGTTTGAAAAAAAGTCCGAAATCAAGAAGACTATTTTCGAAAATCTTATGAATTAGGAGTAGCTCTGTTGTAAGAACTAGATTTAAAATTGTTGTCGCCAAATTTTTGTTTTTTCAGTCTAATCTTTTTTGATCCTAATGTCTGAGTTCCATTATTAAAACCTGAATTAAAAAAAATTGATTGTATTTTATTTTGTTATCGTATAACACTAATTTCTACAAGTGCGACGTTTTTTTTTTGGCAGAAACGGGCAGACATTTTGTGGTAGTTATTTTGTTTGCGACAATTCCATCCTCAAATTAAAATTTTTCGACCACGAAAACACCCTGACGACTAGTTTTAATGAACGTATCGTTCATATTTTTAAATTTGGGAAGCTATTTTGTGTCGTATAATTTTTTTTTTTTGACTATTTTGATCTCAAATTCAAATTTCTTGACCCCAAAAACATAAGAAGACTGAGTTTAAAGAAAGTTTGCTCACTATTTTAAATATATAGATTTGAGTTCAGATGAAATTTTGCTTAAAATGTAAAAATAATATGAGGCACGAAGAAGAACAAAGAAAAACTTTTATTACAGCTATACATCATTCGTTCATAAATTTAAAGTAAGTGAAGGCTACGATATGCACAAAGAGTTCATTGTAATCATATTATACAATCCGAATGTTGTTTAGACAATTTGTGTTTTGTTTAAACAATTTTACAGCAGAGTGTATTGACTCCATTCCTCATGCACTGTAAAACCCGAGGTCACTTTGCATTTCTTCACAAACATCAAGAGCATGAAAGAAGACTGCATGAACTTTTTAAGTTGCAGAAATATCCAGTTCTGAGTAATTCTTCCTAAATTTTAAATTTTAAACTTCAAAAGGGAGATCGCGATGTTTAGTGAAGCACTATTATTTAATGTTTTAAAAAGCTTGAAAAACCCTAATATTTTTCAAACATCCTATATTTTGTCTTTTAGAACGCAACAATTCAAGTTATTTTGACAAAGTGTTGCGTGCGTTCCTATTAGAAAATGGACTCCCCTACCTTATCTCGCGCTGAAAATTACATGACTGTTTTCACAGAAGAGCGTCTTCTTCGCACTCGGCTAATAAATGTAGAAATACTGTGTTGACTAAGCCTAGCATCAGATGCAGTGCAGGTAAATGAATCATTTGACGAACGTTTCATCTTCCTTAGTGACGAGAATAGAAAGATGAACATAATTCTTGTAATTTTTTTGCATCAACTTTTACGTTTTCTGCCTACCGCCAACCCATAAAATATTTAAGTGTATTGCCTGTAGTTTAGTACGTATCTTTTGCTTAAAGTTCATCTTTTTTTACGCAAGACCAAATGCATGCAAAAAGGCTACTGCGCGACATGATCCCCACGATGATAATGTTAGCCAGTTTTAAATCAATAGCAATTGTTTCTTTGGAGCTTTCCTAAGCGCATTGCGCTAATACCTTCAAAAGTCCTTCACCACCATCAAATCAAAATTAAAAAACTTCTCGCTTCTCTTTGCCATGATTAATAAAACCTTCAGGTCTAAGCAATAAGCGACCGCTGTAGGTGATGCCGAGATACTGCTATTTTACATATTAATAAGGTTGAAGTTCTTGAAACCAAAATATTTATTCACGCAATGACTTTTTGCTAATTTTTTTTTTTCAAATATAATTGAACATTTCAAAAATTTTTTGTAGCTACGCGGAAAGTTTTAGTAATTCCAAGGATATTTCTCTGACTGACATGAAGTCTTATTTGAGTTTTCACAAAATCGTCTGCAACCAGAAGTGGTCGGTTAAATGAAATTCCGCTGCGTTTTGCTCCAGTAGTAATTCGAAGAGGCTAGCCAGCTTATGATTGAGTCAAGAACTTATAGTCCGATTAAATAATATCTTTCGGTAAATTATCCAAACGAGTTATTAAATTACAATTATAAAATATCAATCTTCCAATTAATAAAAAAGAAAAGAATTGACTTTTTCTGAAACTGGAATTTTAGAATAATTGAACACATAACGTGCAGTCTTGAAATAAAGTCAGCCTTAAAATATTACTAGTGAAAAACATTTAAAATTTTATTAATTTATTCACATCTGTTGAAAGGGATTTTCATTTGTCTTAACAGAAACTTTAAACCACATTTGTTTTCAAAATATATCTTATTACTTATAAAAAATTAAGAGACACGAATTTCCGGGATTTGAGAAAAGAAGTTTGTTAAAAACGCTATCAACACCTATTTAAATTTCATAGTATAATTCTCACAAAATAGTACAATCTTTTTTCAACCCTTATACCCTTTTAACTATAATGAAGATATTTAATTCATCTTTCTTAAATTCGCTGTTCAAAACGAAACTAGAAAAACTGGTGTGTACCGGTTTTCTTAAAAGTTGTCAAATCTAACAAATACATACAGAGTTGATACTCAATCTATTGATTTTCTTCAGCGATTCAAGGACACATTAAACTGCAATGTTCATTTATTATCGTTGGAATAAAACTTTGCGAGAAGTGCATCAGGAACGCATTATTTGAAAGAAATTAACTGCTTAATAAACAATGTTCAATGTTCAATAATAAATGAAGGTGGGTGTTTTTCAAATAGCTATGCCTTTGAACCTGTGCCGAAAAAGCTATAATTTTCAGTCATTTTTACAAAAATATACATAATATCCTAAAAATGCAAATTCAACATAAGCTTACTCAATAATCCCTAGAACAATTTTTTTCTATATAATATCAAAATAATCGCCGAGCATCACTGTAAAGATATCAAGAGAATACAGAAAGGTAAGAAAGAGGCCTTTAAGGTGGAATTTAATCGTAGTTCATCGTGTCGAATTATGTTAATAAAAACACTTTTTATGAAAAACACCGAATTTTTAAATATTATAAATAACTTTACTGCCTTATTTTTCAATAAAGTGTTTAAGTATTTAGGTCAATAAACTCATTTTAAATAAAAAAATATTTTATTTTCTCACATCAACTTTCAATTAACATACTGAAAATCCTTTCTATGAAAACGCTAATTTCAGAGTATTATAAAAGCAATAAGTTAAACATTATTCACATTTTTAAAAAACCTTTTGTCATTTTAAAAATAATACTAGTGATAAAATCTTACAAAATTTTATCAGGCTATTTAAAGCTGTCTTTAAGTCCTCGTGCTTACAATGATCTGTGACATCCATATACGCATACATCCGCATAATTCATTACAACATTGGATTCGATATTTTGAAAATAGGGCAAGATCAATTAAGCAAATTAAAAAAATCGGTATCTACCTAGTTATATGAATTAGGTTCTTAATGTACTTGAACAGTAATTCTCCAAAAAAAGCCAAAAATGAAACACTATATCCTGCAACTAGTATCACAAGAAGATGACTCAATAGAATACTGTCCATAGTAACCACCATTTCTTTGGAAGATCTAAAGTTTCTCATATTATCTGGAAGGAGTTCTTGATCCCACCTTTCCATAAGTCCTGATTGGTCAATTTCTCCCAGTCTTCGACGAAATTCACGAAGATAAGGAAAATTCGCTTCGCATATCATGATTTTTAAATTCTCCAAAAAGCTTTCTTTAACGATCTTCAAAACTGGCCTATGACTTTCGTCCACATTCTCTAGAACAAACCTTTGTGCGTATCTTTCGTCTATGACACATGTAAGATTCCTTGATTTCAATAATAATTCGATACAGTCTTGATCGCTTCGAATGCTTTTGGATTCATTAAGCAAAGCCTGAATGACTTCACCGTTATCTGCTGACAACAGAGAGTTTAGAATATTCGTCTCTATAAATGGTTTGATGTTTGAAGTAAGCAAATCCGACAAAGTGTTAACCGTATCTTCTGTCTTTGTTATTATCTTGACGTCCATCAATATCGTATAAAAAGCGGTTGACAATATCCAAAATCCAATGAGGATAAACGACAATGCAATTCGATCTGAATGCTTCACCACATCTCTGGGAACTGGATATCCCAGCAAAGCTTCTAAAATGTGCAGAGGAAGCCAAAACGTTTTTTCAAATTTCAAGAAGCGAAAAACAAGACAGATTAAAGTTACTAAGCAAAAAGTCCAAATTCCCGTGTATAATGATGTACTTGTCACGGATAGAGACTGAATCTTCTTTGACAAAATTGGTACCACTGGGGAGAAACGAATCATTTCTGTTCTAATAATGTATGTGGCGGCTTGCTCTGAACATCGCATGCCGAATATTACATTATTAGTAATAACATCGATTTCTCTATTCACAATTTGTTTGACTAAGCCAGTTGTTTGACTTTTGTTGCAACTATATTTGCCAAATGTTTTCTCTTTAGAGGCAGTTTCTACAACTTTAAAATTCATTCTCTCAGAGAGGATTTTGAGAATTGCTGCGTCTGGTCCTGAAACCTCAAGTGGATATCCAGAAAAATTGTATTTCACCCGAACCATAGGTGGAATGTCTATTGAGGCTGTTCTCAGTTCGGTTTTATTTAAATCGTGCAATTTTTCCGGAAAAATTGACACTTCTGTCGAATATTTCTTCCTGGTGTAGATCTGGGTAAAGGGATTGAAGTAATGTATCAATGCAGTACTTTTTTTTGTTGTAATCTGAGAGGCCCAGTAAAGATTTTGAACTAAATACTTTTTCTTGACGATATCCAGGATTGTAAAGTCCAAAAACTTTTTGGACCATGCGTAGCGAAGTAATTCTTCGTAGCTACTACTTTCTGTGTCTAGTAAAGTGATCATTACAAGCCTTGGATGGCTCTGTGCCACTGACACGTTCATTAAAAATTCTATAATGCACGTAGGGATTGTGCTCTTATCTAGAAATGCAACGAATGTTGCTCTTTCATGCAAACTTTGACTTTCTCCTGTAGGTCTGATACTTTTTGGTGACACTTGCAAGAAGTTAATTATTCTGCTTGGTGACTTATTAGTGATTTTACGTATAATTTTGGTAAACTCTGAATCTCTTTGATGGCCAGTACCACCGTCGATCAATATTATTGTTTCATAAGTCCCAGGATCATTTTTGATTTGCTGAAGAAGAGCATTGAGCCACCTGGAATCTTTGGAAGTTGCCTGTACTTTTAGCAGAAAAATAACGAGAATGATACTTATGAATTGCAAATTTGTCATTTTGGAATCTTCTAAGTCGATTCCTAAAACAACAAATTGATGCCTTTTAACACGTTTTTAACCTTCTGTTAACACAGAAGAACTGTTTTGAGAAAATTGCTATGCAACGCTGGCCTTTTCATTTCTTTACGAGAATCGATAAAAAATATAAAAATGTGTAAATAATACGTTTGTTTATCGGTTACCAATTACATTGAATACAAATACATATGCATGTAGAGCGAGAAAGAACTTAATCATATTAACCTATTTTCTACATGAGCTGACATCGTGGACAACTATCAATGCAACTTATGTAGCTGCATACAATTACTATGACAACGCCAAGGACATAAAATAAATACATAAAAAATAGAACTTTTCCATTTTTCTCAGAAATCATGATTGTAGCTGACATGAGAAATTTAGAGAAAAAAATATAAAAAGTTTATAAAAATCAATAAGTTTCGTTATATATATATATATATATATATATGAATTCTTGATGTAATTACATATTTGAAACCAGAACGCTTTCATTTCCAAACAAGCCGGTTGTTCACTTGAAAGCAAAAAATTTTTAAAAATATGGCTTATTCCTAATAGGAAATTAAGTTACACGAATTTTTAAGATTTGATCCAAAAAGTTTTTGAAACACGTTATATTTGTCTATTTAAGTTCTATAGTGTAATTTTTACGAGAAAATATGATCTTTTTTCATCCTGTATACTCTTTTAACTACAGTCTAACTTGACTAGTTAGCCGGTTTTAGGACTGACGGGGGTAACAAGATAGGTCCACCAAACGTAAACCGTTAGGGGCGTATGATGAAACATTTCCGGTGGTTTTTTATGCGCGGAAAAAAATATTCTAAAAATATTTTTTTCTAATGCAGGGGTAAGGGTAAACTAAATATTTTATAGAAGTAGTCAAAAAAGTTTGCTGTTACACGTTAAAATAGAATTTTTTCTGATTACTTACTTAAAACGTTTGCGGCCTGTTGAGCATCTTGTTTAATATGACAGCTTTCTTTTAAAAAATCGGTTCGGACAGAGAATCACTTCTATCGCTCGCTCGCTTAAATAATTCGAAGACAGCAGTATCCAAAAGCACATCACTGTTTTAAAATGATTTTTTCCATAACGTTCTATTTTAAAGCTAATATGCGTACTATTTTAATTTGCTAACTTTATGTTGATGAATGATACACGTGCTGAAGAACGAAAATAATACGCAGTCGAGCTTACCCTAACTTCAAAGTTCAAGCTGATTATGCTCAGAATGAAAGCGAAAGCCATTATGACATTGGATTCTCAATTTAATCTTCTTTAAAACCGAAAACATCGTGCTAAATTGTTATTCATCGTGCATGAATTCAAAGTTGAAAGTTTTCTATAGGGGCGGTGGTTACTGTTTTAGAACCGAAGACAAGCCATTTTATATAGTTATATGTGTAGCAATTGTGAAACCAGTCTGTTTAGTAAGCGTGAACTTCATAGCACTATCCAGTGTCGACTGAAGTCACTGTAGGCGCCAGAATAAGATGGCGGTCAGTGTAGGCCAGTCAGTTAAGCATTTCGTGGTGACACAATTCTACAATGAAAACTAAAGTCATATTTGTGTAGTGATGATGCCTTGGATAAAGGCCAGTATGTTCTCAACAAGCAACTCCAGTCCGAAAATAAGTACGTACTGTTTAAAGTTTTCATAATCACGTTTTTGAAAGATTGCGACTAAGATATAAATCTGCCGGGAAAACAGTTTAAATATAAATAAAAGATATTAAAACGATGTACAATTTGATGAGTTAAACTTCGAGATCGGTTAATTTTGTCGATTAGGAAAAAATAAAACCCGTAAAAATTAGTGACATTCTTATTTAGGCAATAATGCACGCCGGCCCCTTCAAAATCTGTAAAAATATTTTGTAAATAAAATATTCGATTTTAACATTTAATATTTTAATTAATATTTCAATTTCAATATTTAATTTTGTAAAATATTTTGAAAATATTTTGTAAGGTGAAAACTTATAACAAATTGCAGCTTAAAGTAGTAAATACTTTGTGAGGAAATCTGTTTCTTGTTCATAGATTGCCTGTTTTTTCAGGTGCTGTATTGAGAAAAAAAAATGTTTAAAAGCGATGAAGGTGCACAATTTTAATCTCCGACATCTAGTGTACCCAAAGCAGTACTAAGAATATTTTTTCTGATTGAAGTTGGTCAAAAACGGCTGAAAGCAGGAAAATGCATTTTTTTCTGATAAACAAATAGAATAACTTCCTTGAATCAAGTCTTACAAAATTGCAAGTTATGTCCATAATCACTTGTAAGTGCTGCATTAAAAAACAAAATAGAAAACACCTCCAGAATGATAAAGGGAAAGAGATCATTTTTTTGGAACAATTACTGCAGGTACAATTTCTAATCTAGAGGGCTAACATTTTAAGAAAATGTAGATGAAAACTTAAAGTGATTTCAGAAAAATGTCCTGAATTTTTATTTTTAAATTTAGCGTTTGCAATCACGATGAATTTGCGGACAACATTCAAGTCACTGCGTGACAGCAGAGTGAAGGAAGCAACTTATGCGCGCGAGGCATTCGCGCTTAAATTAAATTACCGTCTTCAAAGTGCGTCAGCCGCAAAAATCTCTTGAACGAAGCAACATATTAAGATGATTTTTTCTAATTTGTGCTAACTTTTTGCGCTTATTAACAATCCTGCATCACAAGCGCGCAAATGGTACACTTAATGCTTTAAATGTACAAGTATTTTTATTATTTCTAGTAATTGCACAATTCCTGACTTAATTCTGCTATTGAATGTGAACTGTGTGTAATTATTATGAAGTTTGTTCAAGCATGTCTCAAGAAATGTGTATGAACTTACAATTTTATTGTTCGTCAAACGCAGGTTTAAGGTTTTGTGGAAATGTACTGAAGCAATGTATTACTCTTTTTGACTACCTTTATTGATGCTGGAAGATATGAGTATTGAATCAAAAATTTATTGACCATTGCACAAAGTTTCTGATGTTATGTTGAAACTAATTTTTGTAATTTTTTAAATTGTCCATTTTTCTGTCTTCTAACTGAGTCTCGGCACAGAGTTGAACTTTTCGAATCTAATGCAATATAAGTGAAAGCAAAGATGGAATGACCAAGGGTCATTCCAACATACACTGAATCAGACAATATACAGTTGACTGATTCGAAAAAAGGAAATAATTGAAATACATTTATCTTCCATTGATTATATTCTTTCGTATTTTATCGTTTTAGCTGCCCATATTTTTCATTGTACACATTTCTCGTGACATTTGTACCTTTCAACTGTTTGTGTTGGAGGACACATTTATTTCGATATATGCTTGTTTAAGTTTTTCATATGAAATAAATTATCAAAGCGACGGAAGCTAAGACGAATTTCAACTTGCAAAAAACTAGCGCCAGAGTAGAAATATACAGATTTGTTTTTATCTTCTTTTCCTCATACCCATTGTATAAAATTAGTACACTGTACTAAAAAATGAATAGTTTTAATAATTAGGTTATATTTTTCGTCTATTACTTCCTAATTTTTTATAAAACGTTACGACCTGCATTTGTCTGACAATAATTTTTCTACTTGCTACACATTTTTTTTAACACAATGGAATAGACTTCAAATCGATAAAATACCACTCATACTCAATTACAAAATTAATTCAGAAGTAGTGCGATTAGTGAAAATGATAAAAATACCCTTACATTTAAAGCTTTAAGTGTACCGCTTGTGCACTTTTGATGCATGATTGTTAATCAACGCTGCCACGCAATGACTTGCATGATGCCTGCAAATTCACCGCAATGGCAAACACTCAATTCACAAATTAGTGTAATTGTTCCAGCAAAAAAATTATTTCTTCTAATTATCGGCAAGCTAATTTTTTTTTTGTTTCTACATTCAGAACTCATAACTGATTATGGAATGTAACCGCAATTCCGTAAGACTAAATTTAAGGAAGTTAGATGATTTGTTTATAAAAAACTACTTTTTCTGCTTTTAGCCGTTTTTGACTAATTTTAATCAGAAAAAAATATCTGAGTACTGCTTTGGGCACACCAGAAATTGAGGTTGAAAATGCTGCACTTTCATCGCTTCTAAACATTTTTTTCCAAAAGTACAGTGAATACTGAACTGTGAATAATAAACAGATTTTTTTTCGATTTGTAATTCAACTTCTTTCCACGCAGATTTCTATTTTGGTTGCAACCTTTAAAAAACATAATTTTGCAAACTTTGCTTGCTACAAAGTTATGATGGCTTTGTGTACGAAGTACCAGAACACGTACACTAATAACACCACATTTTTTCTACACAAACAAGCCTATCGTCATTGATGAGACTCACACGTTCGCCAAGCGTTTGTGTGCGTCACATCATTGCCAAATGATTCTTTTTCTGAGGCAATTTCTGATATTTTTACATTTATTTTCTCAGATAAGATCTTAAGAATCATCGCGTCAAGTCCTAAAGCCTTAAGCGGATATCCAGAACGATTTCTTTTCACTTGAATCATGGATTATTTCTTAAAACTGTTTTCATTCTCGTTCCATATAAATCGTGTAATTTTTTTAGAAAAATCGACGCCCTGGTCTAAAATTTCTTTTTGGTGTAGATTTAGGTCAAATGATTCAAAAAACGCCTTACTACAGTACTTTGTTTCGTTGTAATCTCAGCGTCCTAGGAGTGTTTTTCATCTGAATCCTTTTTCTAAAAAATATCGAGAACTGTAAAGTCCAACAATATATTGGACTGTGCGTAGTCAAGTAATTCATCGTGGCTACCACTTTCTGTGTCTACTAAAGTAATCATCAAAAGCCTTAAATAGCTCTCTGCCACAAATACGTTCACGGAAAATTCTCTAATGCACTTAAGAATTAAACTATCGCAACAAAAGTTGCCCTTTCATGTAAACTTTGAGTTTTTTCTTTAGGTCTAATAGTTTTGGTGACACATTCAAAAAGTTAATTATTCTATTTGATACATTGCTAGTTATTGCTTGTACGACTTCGCTAAATATTGAATCTTTGTGATGATAAGCACTATCTTTGATCAATATAATTATTTTCGGAGTCCAAGAATAAGGTTTTATTTGCTAAAAAGGGCCACTAAGCCACCTTGGATCTATAGAAGCCTCTTTTACTTCTATCAGAAAAATAAAAAGAATGATACTTATAAATTGCAAATAGTTTATCTTGGAATTTTTCAAATTGTTTTCTAAAACACTAAATTGATGCCTATTAACACGTATTTCACATTTTGTTTGCACAAAAACACTGTCTTGAAAAAATTGCTTAGCAGCGGTGGCCTTACGGTTGATTGGAATGAAGTGACTTTTGCCGCGAACGATAAAAGATGTTGAAAATAAATAACAAGTTATTTTTTAATTACCTTTCTGAACTAACAAACTATTTCACTCACATTTCTGTGAGCTAAAAACATTTGAAAATTCGATTTTATAAAAAAAACTCTGCTGGCTATGCGAAATTTGTCTGCGTTTACCTAAAGGGAAAGAACTCTATTCGCTAAATGTGTGTAATGTGTGGATGTGGCATAATGCTAGGTATTCTCCTGTTAAAAGTAATCCAAGTAATGCTGATTATAGTGCTTATGCAGGAATCCAAAACAAAATGGGTCAAGAAACTGAACTAGGTAAGAAAGGAACTAAAGAAACTATAATTTCTGTGATATTATCGATTAATTAATAATTAATTATTACTGAAAAGTAATTAAAAGACGCTATTTAAAAACTTTAATTATGACAGTTTAACTATAAGGTTAAATCCTTTTCAAGTCAGAGGAGAAGGTACTTTAGTGCACGTCATAATATATTTTGTCGACAGAATATATTGTTTTTAGAGCACATTAAGCAACACGTATTTTTTTGATTTAAAACAGAACATGTTTTGCAAAGTTAAAAATATCTTACTTTTAAAAAAAGTTATAAAAAAAGATCCCAATTCTTTCTCTAAACACCTATTACTTTTGACCTATTTGAGATACTCAAATTTCCTGTTTAGATTCTTGGCTCTTTTCAATTTTCGCACCTCGTCCTCGGTTTAGATAGAAAGAAGAAATTTTTTTTGTATTTTTGATTAGAAAGAAAGTTTATTTACTCAAGGCTCTATCGGCCTTAAAGAACACATTCTTATTACAATACCCGCGCTTCGTGCTCGATTTTTCATATATATGTATGTGGCGGCATATGCCGAATATTACATTATTTGTGATAAAATTGATTTTTCCGTTCGCAATCTTTTTAAATAAGCCAGTTTTCTGACTTTTGTTGCTATTGTAGATGCCAAACGATTCTTCTTTGGAAAAATTTTTTTTGAACTTCAAAATACATTTTTTCAGATAGGATTTCAAAAGTCACGGCTTTTGGTCCTCTAACCTTAATCGTAAACTCAGAAAGATTATATTTTATCCGAATCAGGAATCGAGCATCTACTGAAGCTATTTTCATCTTAATGCCATTCAAATCGAATAAATTTCTTGGGAAAATCGACGTTCCGGTCGAAAATTTCTACCTTGTGTAGATCTGTGTAAAGGGACTGAAGTAATGCATCACTACAGTACTTTATTTTATTGTAATCTGAGAGTCCCAGTAGAGTTTTCGATTTAAATCTTTTTTTTTCTGGCAATATTAAGAACTGCAAAGTCCAAAAACTTTTTGGACTTTGGACTTCTAGCAAAGTGATCATCAAAAGCTTCGGATGGCTTTGTGCCACTGATACATTTATTAAAAATTTCATAATGCTCTTAGAAATTGTATTTTCATCTTGGATTGCAACAGATGTTGCTTTTTCATGTAAACTTTGACTTTCTTCTGCAGGCTTGATAATTTTTGGTGATACTTGCAAGAAGTTAATTATTACGCTTGATGCATTGTCAGTGATCACTCGTATAGTTGTAATGAACTTGAAATCTCTTTGATGACCACTAACACCGTCGATCAATATTATCGATTTAAGAGTCCAAGAATCTGCCTTGATTTGCTGTAACAGAGCATAAAGACACCTAAAATCTCTAGAAGCCTTCAAACATTATTAAAAAAATCAATAGAATAATTGTTTTTAATTGCGAATTATTTAACGTAAAGTTTTTTTTTAATTGTTTCCTGAAACAACAAATTAATGCTTATTGACGCGTCTTCCACCTTTTATTGACACAAAAGAACTGTTTTGAAACAAAAATTGTTCAGCAATGCTGACCTTTCTCTTTTTTACGAGGGTCGATCAAAATATAAAAATGTAAAAACGATATGGTGTTTAGTGGAGTACAAATTGTTATGAATAGAAATAAGTATGCATATAAGCCGAGAAAAAAATGCACTATAACAACCTGTTTTTTATACGAGCTGACAGGGTGCATAACTATAGCTGAAAATAATAATATGCCATCATTTGTTTCTGTTATCGAAAAGTTGTAGACTTTAATTTTTAACATTGTCCGGATAATGTAAATTATTTTCTACTTTCATAGATTTGCTTATTACACCAATATTATGATTCTTTGGAATATTGAAAAACATTTTTACAGTCCAGAACGATATGTTTCTATAAAGATTCTACATCAAATGTTAATAAAATATCTGATGACTTGTGTGGCTACATAATGTCACCATCATCATGTATACGT
>JAUELO010450507.1:0-13234 GCA_032357855.1 Amphibolips quercusostensackenii | reverse complement strand
TATGAAACAACTCGGACATGTATACATCTATCAAATTCTTATTTAAAACAACAAAGCTTATACCACAAACCCAAAAATTCCAAACTCACCAACCCACAAACCCCGAAACTAGAAACCTAAAACCCACAAACCTTAAACCCACAAACTCCAAACCTCAAACCAACATACCCCAAACCCACAAACCTTAAACCTACAATCCCCAAACCCCAAATCTTTTAACCCCTAACCCACCAGCCCTAAGCCCCAAACCTGCAAAGCCTAAACGCACAAACCCCAAACCCACATACCCATAAATCGTAAGCCCTTAAACTTCAAACCCACAAATCCCGCAAACCTACAAATCTCACAAACCTACAAATCCCACATGTGCAAATCCTAAACCTACAAACTCTTGGGTTTTAAACCCAGAAATCCCTAGCCCACAAACCCTGAACTCACCACCTACAGACATACTAGCTCTAAACCCACATACCCGAAATCCACACACCCTTAGCCCACACACTCACACAAAAGCAAATGCGGCTGCAGTTGAAACATGGATCGACAACGACGAAAAGCCAAAAGCAACTTTGATACTATCTATCAGCTCAAAGGAATTACAAGCACAAAAGATTGTGAAAAGTCGAAGGATACTTGGTTAAAACTTAAAACGATCTACAAATCAAGGGCACCGGCGAGAAAAGTCTCTTTGTGGAAACGCTTGACGTTGTACAAGATGGATGCAACTAGTGATATTTCCAAGCAAATGAGTAAATTTTTTGGAATTATTGACGAATTATCGGAATTAGATTTTCAGTTTGGGAATGAACATCAATTAGTCATCCTTTTACTTAGTCTTCCTAAAAGCTACGATAACCTTCGATGTGCCATCGTTGCTCAGATTCAATTACCAGATCCAGAAACTCTAAAGCAGAAAATGTTAGCACGGCGAAAATTTTGAAAAAAATTCAATAATAAGAAGCCAGAAAATAAAATAACATGTAATTCTGAAAACGCATTTAAGTTTTAGTGTCATCGATGCAGACGAACTGGTCACAAGGCCGCTGATTGCCCGGAGAAAAAAGAAAAGCCCTCCGTTGCTGAGGATGAAGCTTTTCTGGTATCAGCAGAAGAATCTGTTGCACTTGGTGCAGGAATCTACTTACAAACGGAAAAGTGGTGTCTTGATAGTGGATGTACTTCGCATTTATGTAAGGTTGAAAATATTTTCATAAATTTCGAAAATACGCCACACAAAAAACTACACCTTGCTAGTGATGCATCTACTGACGTGAGAGCAAAAGGTACCGTCAAAAACAGAAAAAGGTTTACGTTTAGATAATACACTATTTGTACCTAATCTTTGGACAACTTATGTGCGTCGCAAAGATAACTGATACAGATTACGAAGTTACTTTTAAGAAAAGGATTGCTATTTTGAAGAATAAAAACGGCAACGCGAAAATGATTGCTGACAGGATGGAAGATTTGGACCATATAAGAGAAAGAAATGAAGAAGAAACATGCATGGCATAAAGTAATCTTTGGAAAATGAAAGCAATAATTTTGCCTGAACGACTAGGCATTTGAATCAACACGATTTTTTTTAATTAAACAAAAACGAAGTCGCAACCGGAATACCGTGGCAAAATGAATTTTTTATTCTACCATGCAAAATGTGCCTACAAGGTAAGGTTCCTTCTCTTCCTTTTGTAAAACATTCAAATAAATGTGCAAAAATTCTAGAAATTGTGCATTCGGAATTATGTGGTCCAATGCGAACTGAATCTAAAGAAAAAGCTAAATATTTCATCGGTTTCATTGTCGATAGACCACGATGGTGTAAAATTAACTTTTTACGTAAGAAAAGCGATGCCCTTTAAGCTTTTAAACAATATAAAAGTTTTTCAGAAAAGCAGAGAAATGTTCAAATGAAATTTTTTCAAACTGGCAATAAATGGGAGTTTTTTAGCAAGGAGTGCGATTCTTTTCTGAAACAAGAAGGCATCAAGCATCGTCTTACTGTACCTTGTACGCCGCAACAAAATGGAATTGACAAAAGAAACAATCGAAGTCTTGCAGAAATTGCACGTTGCATACTTCTACAATCAGGTCTCCCACCATCTATCTAGGCTGAAGCTATTCTCACAGCAAACTACATCAGGAATTGATGTCTTACAGAGGCACTTGATAAAAGAACTTTATTCGCAAAATGGACAGGACATCTCCCGGACCTAAAGCACTTACGAGTCTTTGGAGAAAAGGCAGTAGTCCTTGACAAAGATATTTCAAAATAAAAAGTGGAACTTCCTAGTAAGAAATGCATTTTTTTGGGTTACAGTGAAAATTAGAAAGGTTACCGGATGTGGTTGACAATCGATCAAAGAGTAGTAATTGCGAGAGATATTAGATCTATGAATGAAATTTAAAATCAAAGAAATTTGGAAGATCTCATCCCAAAAATCAATTCTCCTAATAAATCAATCGCAGCTACTTTTCCGAAAGAAGAGTCTTAACCTTAAGAAATTGAAATTGTACCGAATCTCATAAAAAATCAAGAACAAGAACAACAGATTTTTTATGTAGAAGAAAATACACATTTTCCTGAAGAAGAAAGACCCATTTTTCCTGAAGAATCACTAAAAGAAAAAAAAACAAATACCTCCTATAGAAGAAAGACAGAATACACTAGAAGAAGAGGTACTCTTTGAACGAGAAGAAAATCTAAGAAGGGGTCCAGGGAGACCAAAAATCCTTAGAAATGGAAACAAAGGACATCCTAAGAAACAGTACTCTATGGTACGACCTCAAGAAAAAATACCAAATATAGGAGATGACATGGAAAGGAAGCAATAAAATTGGGTTCTAATGAACATCGTTTAAGATTACGCAAATATAGCCACAGAAATTCCTTGGAAACCGCCTCTAGCTGGACCAGATTCGAAATCTTGGAAAGACGCGATCACCGAAGAAATAGAATCTCTTCTGAAACACAACACCTGGAAAATCGTAGAAAGACCCAAAAACAGAAATTTCATAGGATGCAGAACAATACTCTGAAATAAATACAACCCTGATGGTAGTATCAAAAGAAGAAAGGCTCGAGTCTTTGGACAGGGATGTACTCAACGCCCAGGTATAGATTTCAACGATACTTTTGCTTCAGTGTCTCGTCTAAGTTCAGTCAGGCTGCTTTTGGCACTGGCTATTCGAGAAGAATTAAAAATTTAATAATTAGATATCACCTTAGCATATTTAAATGCTAACAGTAAAGAAGAAATCTTTACGGAAATTCTCAAACTTCTAGTAGAGTTCTTAAAACGAATTTTTGTAAGTAAACAAGACGACAAAATTGCTGGTTTAATACAAGCAGGTCGCCAATGGCATAAGCGCTTTCATGAACATCTACAAAGTATTGGATTGAAACCAATAAATGCTGATCCTTGTGTATATTCTATGCAACGACGGGGAAAAATCATACTACTTCTTATCTATGTGGATGATATTCTCATCGCCTACAAAAGCCTATCTAATCTTGAATTAATACAAAATAAGATAACAGGAATTTTTGGCGTAAAGGACCTAGGAAAAGCTCATTCTTGCCTAGGCATTGAGATTTCACAAGGAAAGAACAGTACTAGTATATCTCAAAAAGGCTACATCCGGGATATACTGAAACGTTTCAACATGAATGACTCAAAGTCCCTCACAACACCAGTGTCATGAAGAGCAACATTGGACGGCAGCAAAACGTGTTCTCCGTTATCTTCAAGGAACCATTGACATGCAATTAACATACAAGAAGAATTCAAAAAACCTTACAGGATACCTAGATGCTGATTGGGGTAGCTGCGCTGTGGACAGATGTTCATATACAGGATTCACTCTTATTTTAAGTGGTGCTGCAGTAACTTGGGAAGCTAGAAAACAACAAACCGTTGCACTTTCCTCAACTGAAGCAGAATATATGGCATTGACAAAGGCTACCTAAGAGGCCTGTTCTCTGCACGAACTCCTTCTGGAACTTGGTTTCAAGGAATTTTTGAATATTCTTTTGGCAAATGACAATATTGGAGCCCAATTCTTGGCTGAAAATAGGATTTTCCATCCTGAAACTAAGCACATAGATATTAGATATCATTATATTTGAAATATCTTAAGCAAGGATTACATCAAGGTGAAACACTTATCCTCTACAGAAACGATTGCGGATATATTTACGAAAGGACTACCACGAACTAAACATTGGAAGTTCTTACATTTACTTGGCATGAAATCATTGGCAGATGAAAGGCTCGCTATATTTGAGGGGGAGTGTTGGAGTTCAAATTGGTGTTCCATCAAGATTCAAACCAACTTCATGCTGTACCTTCAAAAATAGGATCTATCGTGCTTTAACTTTGTCTCATCTGTCATAAGTCCTGTGATGTCAACTTATTATTCATGAATAATAAAGTTTCGGTTGATGTTAATACTCTGCTTATTCAATTAAGCTCATAATGTTAGAACTTTATTTCTATCATATTGTACTCCTTTTTATATTTTTTTAAACAATGTTACTAATTTATGGATTGTAAACTTTGTATATAATTTGAAATGGATAAAAGAATTGTATTGCAAGTACAATTTGAAATATTTAACATTTATTTATCGAGAAATTTAAATTTAAATATAATGAAAGTTGAATATTGAAGAGAAACTGATAATAAATAAAGATAATAAATAAAAATATATTTTTTTTATTACCAGCATAGATGTTAAATTTATTTTTAATAATAAAGCATTGACGCGTATCGAACTAGTTTTCAGTTCCTTATCGAGACACGAAAAACACAAAAATTTTCGAAGATTATAACCCCTTCATTGTATAGGCTGAAAATCACAAAGAAGCCCCAAAATGTGTGCAACATTCTTCTTGAAGGATTTAATTGGAAATCGATCTAATATGTCTACCAAAATTTTTGAAAAATCAAATGAGATTGCGGATTTGGATCAAAATTGGTACCAGGGCGTTACATGTGGTGCTGAATACGAATTCAAGGTAAAAATTCGAAATTTCAAAATAACTGATCCTTCAAACTTTAACAAACTATGTTTAATGAAAATTGCCCAATTTTACGTCATTTTGATCCGCCATATTGGATCCGCAATTTTGAATTTTAGAAATTTGATGCCATATTCGTATTCAGAGACATAAAAAACTTTAATACACCAAGTTTCATAAACATCCGCTAATTTTGTGTAATTTCGATCGGCCATAATGGATCCGTTATTTTGAATTATGGAATTCTGATACCATATTCAGAATCAAAGACACAAAAAAGCTATGTGTTCCAAGTTTCATAATAATCAAAATAGTATTGGCCTTTTTATTTTACATGACGCATATTGCGTCAAACGCACCCTTGGACACTTTTCTTTTTGATGCAATATGCGTCATACACTGTTGACAATTTAAGGACGTCTAACAAATCCAGAAAAATAAAATTTCCGGAACCCTAACATTTGCGAATCGAAAAATTTTCTAATAATAAAATTGAAGAAAATAAAAAATTGACAAGATTAAAAAATGCCGAATTGGAAAATTCTAGACAGGAAATTGACGAATTGTAAAATAACCTAAATAGAAAATTTCCGAATAATAAAATTCCCGAATTCAAACAATTGGGAAATTTTTTGTTCAATGAAAATTATTCATTTATTCAAAATAAAAGAATTAAATATTTGTATCGAAAAAACAAAATTTGTTATGCTCAAAGTTTTTGGAAATTATTGTTTCAATTCAAAATAACAATAATTGAAAAAAAGTATTGCTGGATGAACAATTTGGTTTAAAAATGTGCACAGGAAAATTACAAAAAAACGATCTCAGAAGTCGAATTTTTGATTTGAAAAAAAATTAGAAAGAAACTACGAAATAAATCAGTCCCTAACAACGAATTTTAAAAATTTGCATTCTCAAGAAGTACGAATTTGACGCATAAAAATACAATTTCGTATTTTAGTTATGTGGCATCAAAGGACTCTAACTTTGGACCGAATATAAAAAAAAACAAGATTCAATTTGCAGCTCGTCCTTCTTCTTTGTCTATTGCTAAACCTTTACATAAAATTGAGAATAAGAAATTATACATTATTATACGACTATTTTTAAACAGTCGATTGAATTTGGGTTTTTCGTACGTAAGATTTTTCACTGATTCTAGATGTGCAGAAATTAGAATCAATCCTTACTTATATTTAGATGGGTAAAAAATCAAAATCGTAAATTTCTCACTACAGTTGATCATTATAATAGGGTAAGAGCACTAGTTATCGTCACCTTAAGAGTAAATTTAGACTTTAAGAAATAAATAAACACATAAAATATTGAATTCCTAAATAATGATAATTATTCCTACCCTCAAAATTTTACGCAAAATACACTGAAATGTTGAATAATATTTAGAGTTGACAAAAACTTGGAACATTATTAAATATAAGTATATTGTCCCGAAATTTTGTGATTGGCATTGCTAACCCCAGTTATTGGCACCCCCCGTCACTAGTGATTGACACTACACTCATATAACGTCTTCAAATTTCTGTAATTGCACTAAAACACTGATTAAAAACAAATTGTGCATCTGAAAGTATTGAATAATTTTTTTATTAGTGATTTTAAATTTAGTACTTCATGAGATTTATTTTTGGACAAGACAATAGCTTTGACAGTAGCTATAAAGCTTAGCCATGTCACATTATGTGTTCTTCTGCATTCTTTTTTTTTTTTCGAAGACATACTCTCTAATGGGCATACATATGTAAAAAAATGAAATAAAAAACATAAATTTTAATAATGCTCTCATTTTTTGCCTTAAAGTTTAAACATAAGTTTAAACATCACTTTATGCCCTGTTTTTATTAAATCGTATCCGTGTACGAGACATGGCTTACGCCTAACATTCCATCGAGCCTCATAGCTCTTGATCATTACATACTTTTTTGCAGAGATAGGGATGAGAAAAGAGAGGGTGGGGTCTATCTCTATATTCATTATAACTTAAGGGGTATACAGGTAGGAGTAAGTCCTCCCGCCAATTATCCTACTGCTGAGTACCTTTTTATTAAGATGTCGTCGCCTCAGGACAGTGTTTTGGTTGGTGTTATTTATAAACCTCCTGATGCTTCCTATGACAAGAAACTTTAGACCAACATTTTTTACCTTATACCTTATTATAATAACAATGTACGTACCGGTGACCTAAACACAAACCTTAATGCTACCAGCAATTTAACTTATTATTTGAAATCAGTAGTGTTCTCCAAAAGGATTATCTATAGTTCCCCATAATAAGACTCATCACACCGATCATTCTAGTACATAAATTGACTTGATGAATGTTGATGATCTAAACAAGGTGAATTCTTCTACTAAACACTAAATCTCATTTATTTCAAACCATGATTTTATCAGTATCCAATACGGTTTCTCCTTTAATTCCTTCTCTAGTATAACTCTTCTGTCCATACACAAACTTACAAATATTAATCAAACTACATTTCTTGAGCACATCTCTACATATGACTGGAAAAAAAAAATTTATATTCAAAAGGATATAAATAGAAAGGTGAAATATTCAACCACATTTTTATCTTTAGCTATTGACAAATTTGTACCTCTCCATACCCTTAAAGCAAAAAAGAAGTCTGCTCCTTAGATTACTCCATATGTCAAGGATTTGATGAAAGAAAGAGAAAACGTAGATTGACTAAAAGAACAAAAAGTAGTATTATTCAAGCCGAATTTCATAAATTGAGAAACTTATTTTAGAACAAAATCAGGGATTCATAAAATCAGTATAATTACAATTCTATGAAAAACAGAAATAAAAATAAAAATATCTGGCTTCCCTTAATACGACTTGGACTTATTTCTCCGAAACACTTAGCTCCTGATGAGAATTTTTCCACTTTAGACCTTTTAACAGCTTTCACCAAAAAAGCTGCACTTTTTGCAAACAGCGCTCCTTCCCCGTCCTCAGTTACCTCTACTTTTGATGATACTAAATTATTTTTTTCTGACATATCGCTGGAAACCCTAATTGAAAAACTCTTAGAGGTAAAATCAAATGCTCAAGGTTCTGATGGTATTTTAATTAAAATATTTCACCTAGCTTCCTCAATAATCTTTCCTATTCTCTTGCACATCTGTAATGCATCTCTACAGCTGAAATATTTCCCAATACCTGTAAAAAGGCGATTATTCGCCCTGTTTCTATAATATCAAACCCTACCTCTCCTAAAGATTTCCGTCTGATATCCATCCTCTGTGCCTTGTCTAAGCCTTTTGAACGTATCGTCTATCACCAACTTATTGCACACATTAAAACTAACAATTTAATGGACCCACTGCAATCTGGGTTCTGTGCTAGGCATTGTACATTTACAGCTTAACTTAAAGTAACTTCTGACCTAAAACTGGCAAGTAATAGAAGGGAAATAACGTTTGTTGTCCTTTTTGATTTTTCTAAGGCGTTTGATACAGTCAACTATACTCTACTATTGACTAAGCTAAAATCACTTCACCTCTTAAATATATCTGTGAAATGGTTTGAATCTTATCTTAGTATTCGTTCCAAAAGAGTACAAATTAGCAATGACGAGCGTTCTGATTGTGGGGTAGTTAAGAGTGGTGTCCCTCAAGGTTCCACGCCTGCCCACACTCTATTTAATATTTATACATCTTAACTTGGTAGCGAACTCCGACACTGTGCCTATCACAAATATGCTGACGACTTGAAGCACTACCTCTCCGGGCCTATTGCCACTCTTAAGATCTTATTTTAAAAGGTACAAGCGGATATCGATCTGGTGGTGCATTGGCCTTGACAAACGGCCTTACTCTTAACCCTGTTAAAACTAAGGCCATAATCATAAGCACATATTCGTCTTTTTCACTTGCAACACTTGCGTACTCTCACATGTAATGAACAAGCAGCGGATATTTCCAGGAAAACCTTTCGAGTCCTCTAACAGCTTAACAGAAATAAAGAATCACTAGCTACTCGAACGCGTATCCTTCTGATGTAAAGCCTCATCCTTACTTTCTTTGATTACGGCTGTGTGGTATATAGATATTAGTGATCAGCTGAATGACAACCTGGAGCGCAAGCTTAATGCTTGCATACGTTTTATCTATAACATCCCAAAATTTGAACATATTACCCAGTATAAAGACAGGGCAGGATTTTTTAACGTTGCCAAAAGAAGACAATTTTTTACGGGTGACTTGCTTTTTAGCCTATTCAGTAATGAAGCTCTGCACTATCTTTCTTACCTTTTTCATTTTATTGACGAAGGGCAACCGACACATTCCAAACTCCGTGAAAGAAAAAAAGTACATAAAATTCAGTCACATCGTACGTGTAAAATGCAAGGGTCTCTTATTATTCGTGTTGTGGTCTTCAGAACAAACTACCTATATCATTTAAAAATGCACCTTTACAATATCACTTACTAAAACTTCTTTTTGCATACTTATTTAAAATTTCAAATCTTACTCTCGAAATCATACATTAGTAACACCTAAATACATGAGTTAAAAACATATATTAGCGTGCACATGTATTTATCTACTTTTAAGTTTGCGTATGTATATTTACAGTACTTTTAATGGATCATAATGAACTGTGTGTATTATAGTTTTTTTTCTAAACTCTTGTTGAATACCTATTTATAAGTTCAATTTAAAAATCGATCGCCGTAGTTGAATTCATATTAAAAAAAGATTAATTCTTAACGAAAAATTTAAACGTTGATATTTCAACCTAAAACATTTTAATTTTAAATCAAAAACAGTTCAATTTAAAAAAAACATTAAAATTTCGATCCAAAAATATGAATTTTTACCAAAAAAGTTTATTTTACATCCAAAGGAAAAAAATGTATCACCTGTTCCTTATGAGGCTATGTAGCCCTAAGAACTTTCCATGAATAAATATGGATACAAATAAAATAGCAAAATATAGAAACAAATTTAAGCATGGATATATTAATATAGTCAAAATAAATCGCATACTGATTGAATAAAAACTCGTGCTACTTATAATAAAATAAATTACTACGTAACATTTAAAACATATTGCATGAAAATATTATTGAAGGTAATGCATATAAAGATAATTAAATTTCATTTATAATTTAAATAAAATTAATATCTACTTATAACTGAAGGCCTAAGAAGAATAAATGATATGAACAAAACTTTGGAGGTTACGATTATTACCGGTATATAAATGAAAGATTCATTTATTATCATTCTCAGCTACCTTTGCTTCTACCTAATAATCACGTTCGCCGTTCCGGCACTCTTAGCACTTTGTTTTATGAAAAATACGTGAATTGTTTTATGTCAACACAAAATCTTCGGATAACATAACCTTACGTTTTTGTAACGAGTCAGGGGCAGCCCCCTGTCTCTTTGCCCAGAATACACTGAAAACAAGCGTCGTGAGATTTGACTGGGTCCAACAGGTGTCGCTGATTGTTCACGAGGCCTAAATTCAAAAGAAATGCATGGGAAAAGCGAGAAAATTCAATTTTCCTTTAATAGAAACTATTTGATCAAATTTTATTTCATGAGACTTTAAACTTTTAACTTTTAAATATTTTTTAAGGCAATACTTACTACCAAAAAAAGGTGAAATGCTCGAGTTTTGGACGAAAATTTTCTTTAATTTAAGGCTGGAAGTTCAAATTGAAGTTTCATATCAAGTCGTGATATTAATAATTATTTATACTATTAGAATTAATTGTTATGTTACTATTTTAACATTATTATTCATTATAATAACAAATGAAATTTAATATTTTTTTATAAATATTGGTTTAAATTATAAATGAACAAATAAAAAATTCACTATTAAATTATGTATGAACTATAGAATTATAACATTTCAATAATAGTTTACTTTTAGTCAATATATAATTTTTTACCTAATTGTCGAACTGTTTGTTTCAAAATTAAAAGTAATATTCATTATTTTTCCATAAAAATGTATTAAATTATTAATAACTAATAAATGCTCAGGTATATTAAGATAATTTTTGAGTTAAATAAAGACAATAAACGTTAATATTCATATTTAAACGGAAATAACAGAATCTTGATTTGAACTTCCCGCCAAAAAAATCAGGGACTTTACGTCTATCATTCGAGCATTAAACCTTTTTTGGCAATAAATATTGCTTTAAAAAATATTGCAAATATTGTAGATCAACGTCTAGTTAAAAAAAATTCGATTTAATAGTTTTTATTATTACAAAATTGAATTTTTACGTTTCTTCTCATGCATCATAATGAATCTAGGCCTCGTGAGCAATCAGCGCCACGGTTAACATTCCAGACAGTTTCAACTCAGAGATGCAGGGGGCTGGTCACGGGTGCCAATGAATGAAACCATTTCAGAACGTAAGCACCCCCCTCCCCCTAAAATATAAAAATACATCATTACCGAGTTCTAATTCTTTTTTTTTAATAAATTTAAAATATTTCTTTAAAATCCCTTCAAAAAATGAAACAGATTTACTTGTTTATAACGTTGCTATCACAAAATTAAGAAATTTCGCCAGCTAAAGATTTTCTTTAGAAAACCCGATAAATTCTTGGCACTCTAAAAATCAAAGAGAATTAAATAATTCACACCGAAAGTTGACATTATTTTGCATAAGTTGTATGTATCGTTTTGTGCAAATATGATTGTAGAATTAAAATAATATCAGTAAAATACGACAAATTTTCATATTTTCTTAATATTTGACAATAATTAGAGAGGCTGCCAATAACCGACGCGTTGCCAATAACCGACGCAGTGCCAACCACTAGTGCTCTTACCCGATATGAAATAAAATTAAACGATAAGGAAGGGCTATATTATGTAATACTATAAATGATATAAGATTCGTATACATATTAGAAGGATCAAAAACAAGTGACTGTTTAAACTGTCATAGGCGACTGAAAATACGTATGGCCTAGCCAAAATAAAAATGGGCCTATTTTGTTGTTTATCTGTAGGTATTTTTCAGAGCCCTCAAGTCCTCGGTCCTTGGCTTCAGGAGGAATAAAATACGTAAACTGAAAATTGTTTAATTTTGCAATTAGTAATATACAAATAATATATTTGAAATCTATTTTTCTTTTCGATTTCAAAGAAATGTAACTTGCAGTGATAAGTTGAAAAATAGATTCTTTTGAATTTAAATTTAATTGGTTTAACTTCTTATGAATCTATCCTAAATTCGTTTAAATTCGCCTTTAATTCTAATAAATTTTGTCGAAGTCTATTAAACTTTATCGTTATGAAAAAAACCTTAGTCACTTTTTGGGTTAGAAGTAAGTCACTTTTGGTCACTTTTGAACTCTTTACAATTAAATTAGGATTTGTGTATAAGATTTCATGTACCACGTTTTTTGAGCTCATATGTCACAAAAAAGTATTAAATAGTTGCATTTTTATGTGTACATTTTATGTTCACTGTTCAAGGACAAGAAAAAAGTAACATTTATTTGGATGATGAGACAGAAAAACTCACGATCTATAATGTAAAAATTTATTTATTTAAATTTTATGTATGCAAACATATTTTAATTTATATTTTACGTAAGCAAAAATAACTTTATTGCTAATAACAGACAAAAATAGTATTTTGAGAATAATTGAAAAATCACAAGTTTTTCTGCAAATTCATGGTATTGTTTAAATTGAAATATTTATATTTAAAATAAAAACTCACCAAAAATGGTACTTTTTTGCTTGTGCTATTAAAAATTTAAGCTCTTTTACATCTTGATCCTGTTATATGAAAAATTTCACTTTGAAACTCGAAGCTTTAGAGGTTTCACATATATTTCAAGATAAATAACTCTTGCGAAATTGTATAAATCTACTTCTCCCACAATTAATTTTATAAATTAATTACAAAATGAAATCATTAACTTCTATGGGGAACGTCCATATATCACGCAAGATGTTTTTTTCTGTTTAAAAAAAGACGAAAATAAAATTTCTGTGAAGTTGAGAAGAACACAATGATATAAACAAAAGAAAAACATCTCACGTAATATATGGACGATCCCATGCGATAAATTTATTTTTTCTTTGACCGCCCTTAAAAACGCGCTAATGCATGCACCTGAAGTAGGCGTAATGTGGCCGCTTCTAGCCCAGTGACGTCCGCACATGCGCACTTCGCCGCCGGGCCAGCGGAAACT
>JAUELO010450498.1:0-13234 GCA_032357855.1 Amphibolips quercusostensackenii | reverse complement strand
GCTCAAACTTGCGAGCGAAGCGAGCCGCGCGCGACGCGCGCGATGAGAATGTGCCCGCGAAGCGGGCAGATTTTTTTCTTTTTTTTTTAAATTTTGAAAACGCTATAACTCTGATAATTTTCTTTTATCAATAAATTAATTAGAATAAGTTGTTTGTCTTTTTTAGTACTACTAATAAACATACATAGAATTTCTAAATCTTAAAAGAAAGTGGTATCAAAAAAATTCAAAATATGCTCACTTTTCTAATTTTCATCCAAAATGGCTGGCTATCGAACTTGTTCTTTCTTTTCAGGCCTTTAAAAAGTGTTCTAAAGCACAATCTAATATGATCAATCTTTCAAAAATTATCGATGCTAAACAATACAAACTTTAGACTACAGACTACAGAACACAGACTACAGACTACAGGCTATATGCTACAGACTACAGACTACAGACTACAGACTACATACTGCAGACTACAGACTACTGACTTCAGACTAAAGACTCAAGACTACGGACTAAATACTACAGACTACAGTCTACAGACTACATACTGCGGACTACAGACTAGATACTACAGACTAAAGACTACAGGCTAAATACTACAGACTACAGACTAAATACTACATACTACAGACTACATACTACATACTACATACCACATACTACAGACTACAGACTACAGATTGCAGACTAGAGACTAAAGACTAAAGACTAAAGACTACAAAGTACAGACTAAATACCACAGACTAAATACTACAGACTACAGTCTACATACTACATACTATAGACAACAGAATACAGAGTACAGACTACAGACTGCGGACTACAGACTAGAGACTGCAAACTACAGGCTAAATACTACAGACGACAGACTAAATACTACAGACTACAGACTACATACCACAGACTACAGACTAAATACTACAGACTACAGTCTACATACTACATACTACAGACTGCAGAATACGGACTACATACTACAGACTACAGATTACAGACTACAAACTACAGACTACATACTACAGGCTACATACTACATACTACAGACTACAGACCGTTTGAAATAGAAAAATTTTTAAGTAAAAACCTTTGAAATTGAATTATTCTGAAAAAAGCCTCAAAAAGTAAATAATTGAAAATAGAAAATATTAAAACTAACAAAATTTCTAGTACGGAATTTTAAAAATTAAACGAATTGAAACCTTATTTAAAACTGTTAAAAGGTTTTAGTTATCAAGAACTGTAATTAAAAAAAATGTATACTCAAGCTCTTTGAAATTTTAATTATTTCAAGAAAACCATGAAGAATTGAAAATATAATGTTTAGGATGAAAATGTAAAACTCTAGAATTGTATAACCTTTTTGTATAAAACACCTTTTGACGCTTTAATTTACCTTTTTTTTTTAATTTTTAGTAATTCATGTTGCAGATCATCAACTAATAAGCAAACAGTTTTAAGATAATATATTAAAAATGTATAATTAAAAAAAAATACAAAACATGACCGCTATGATTCTAAATTTTTTAATTATTTTCAAGTTGTGTCCGAAATGATTAATATTTAGGACTGTTTTCATATAAACAATAATTAAATTTTCAATCCTAGTTCGCAAACCTTTTTATTTTTACGTCTTCAATTTGGCTAATTTATTTTCTTAATATTTCTTTGTATTGACTTTATTTTTGAGACTTTTAGTTCAGTAGTAGATTATAAATAAGGTTATAAGTAAGCGCGAATTTATCTGCTCTTAGCTTTTTTCCTTTCCTCCTTTTTCCTTTTGCTATTCTCTTTTCCCTATCTTTTTCCCCTTTTCCCGTTTTCCCCTCTTCATGTTTCCTTTTTTCCCCTTTCCTCATTTGTTTTCCCCTTCACTCTTCATTTTTCCCCCTTTTTCTTTTTTGCTTTTATTTTCCTTTCGCCCTTTTCTTTTTTCCTTTCGGCTTAATTTTCCTTTTAACCTTTTCCTTTTTAACCTTTTCCTTTTTTCCTTTTTTTCTTTTCTTCTTTCTCTGTCCCTTTTTACACTTTCTCCTTTCTCCTTTTCCTATTCCTTTTTCCTTTTCCTATTCCTTATCCCATTTTTCCTTTCCTTATCTTTTTTCCCCTTTTCTTTTTCCCTTTTCCCTTTCTGTTCACCCTTTTTCCTTTTGCATCCCTTATTGGTCATATATTGCAATTTACAATTAATTTATTAGGCAATTTCATTACAATGACACCTTTTTAGTTGATCACATTCTTTTTTTACATCATTGCTATCCCTTTAAGTGCTGCTTTTCATGATACAATAAAGTGCTATTTTACTGCCCCTTAGCGGGCGAATAAAGAGCGCTGATTCTGCCTATTTTAAATAAAATGGTTTGATTAAACATTTATTAAAATAAAAACTGTTAAGCTAACGATTCTTTTAATTTGATATTCTATGATTTTTAAGAATTTGAAAAAAGCGAGAATTTTTCAAGTTGATAATTAAAATCAAAAGATTTATTAAAAGTCTTCAAATCTGAAATTGTAGAATTTAAAATTGAATACAATTAAAAACAAATAATTTAGAATCTTTAAGTCTAATATCATTGAATTTAAAAATAACTAACAAGCCTTTCAATGCAAAATGTTGCAATCAAGAAATGTTTGATAATAAAATTGTTTTGATTTTTGATATTTAAATTTGAAACTATGATATTGTAAAATAAAAAACATTCAAAAATTATTTTCAAATCAATTACACAGTCCAGCAAAAAATTTGAATTAAAAATAAATGTTCTGTCCCCCCCTTCCCCGGAAAATGCATAAATTTGGCGAAAATAGCCATTTTTTGAGTGTTTAACCTAATGTTTCCTTTTTCTCTCTTTCCTTCTTTCTTTCCCTTTTTTTCTTTAACTTTTTTTTCTTTCCCCTTTCCCCTTCGCCCCTTTTACTCTTCTACTCTTTCCCTTTTACTTTTTTTTTCTTTCCCGTTAACTCCTGTCTTTTTTTTCTTTCCCCTTAATAATTTTCCCCTTTACCTTTACTCCAGTCTCCCTTTTCCTTTTTCGCTTTCTCCATTCCCCTTTTACCCCTTTTCCTCTTCCCCCTTTCGTACTTTTCTCTCTTTCCCTTTACCCTTTTTCCATTTCTTTTCCTCTATTTCCACTTTCTCTTTTCCTCTTTTCCCTTTTCACTATCTTCTTTTTCCCTCTTCCCTTTTCACTTCGACCTTTTCTACTGTCCCCTCTTACCTTTCCCTTTTCGACGCTTTCTGTTGCCATTTTCTCCTTTTTCTCTTTCTCTTTTCCTCACGCTGTTTTTTGGTTTTATACAGTTTTTGCATAAGACTCTCTGATGTACAAGTAAAGTTAAGCTATGTTAACATGAATATGTTGGAGGCGGACACGCAATAGATGATAACGTGAGCGTTACATATTTTTTGTGTCGATTTTTCCCTATACCCCCGTGTCAAAAACATAATCATGCTAAAACTTTTGTTTCAACCACTTAAAAATCAAATTTTTTTAGAATTGAAAATTCAATTGAAAAAGAAGTTCAAAATGTGAAAATTTTAAGTTTTGTGAAGCTTAACAGTTTAGTTATTCTAAAAACGTAACAAATTAATTACTATCAAATTGAAAACTTTTGGAATTAAAGAATTTGAACTTGAAGCGTTAAATCAATATCATGAGAAGTCATTATAAATTTCAAAAGGATCGCATAGTGAGAAGGGGAGTGATGGAGGACAGAGATAGAGAGGGGAGGGAGTGAGAGAGTATCTAAGAGAAAGAAAGAGAAAGAAAGAGAAAAGTAAAAAGAAAGAAGGGAAAAGGAAAAATAAGAGAGAGACAAAGAGATTATCCGATGTACATACCTCTAAGAAAAAAGAGGAGAGAGGAATAAGAAAAGAACAGAGGATGAAGGGGAAAGTGAAAAAGGGAAGGGTAAAGAAAAAAATAAGAGAGAGAAATAGAGGGGAACATGGAATAAGGAAAGAAGAAAACGGAAAAGGTGAAAGGAAAATGAGAAAAGGGGGACTTGAAAATGGAGAGAAAAATTAGTAAAGTGCAGACAAAAAAGAGGAAAGGGAAAATAAAAGTGAAAAAGAAAAGGGAAAGGGGAAAAACAAAAAGTAAAAAATACATAAAGATTTCTCGACCCAGACCTTATCCGGGGAAAAAGAAAAAAGGGAAAGGAAAAAGGGTAAAAGAGAAATAAAAAAGAAAAGGTTAATAAGGAAAAGGAAAAGGAGCAAGAGAAGAGGGAAAGTGAAAAGGGAAAGTGGAAAGAAATAGGAAAAGGGGAAAGGGAAAAGTGTGAGAAAGCTAGAGATATTTCTCGATCCAGATCCTGTCCCAGGAAAAGGGAATAGGGTAAAGGAAAAATAAAAGGGAAAGTACCTGGAAAAGGGGAAATGGAAAAGTAAGCGAGAGACAAAGAGATAACCTGATGCAGATCCTGTCAGTAAAAAAGAGAAAAAGGGAATAAGAAATGGGGAAAGAGAGAAGAGAAAGTTAAAAGGGAAAGTGTAAAAAGAAAAAGTAAGAGAAATTAGACAGGGAAAAATGGAAAAGGGGAAAGGGAAATGAAGAAAGGAAAAAAGGGCGAAGGGAAAAAAGTAAAAAAGAGTAAAAGATTTCTCGATCCAGACCCTGCCCAGGAGAAAGAAGAAAGGATGAAAAGGGAAAGAGAAAAAGTAAGAGAGATAAAGGGGGGAATTCGAAAATTTAAAGGGGAAAGGAAATAAAAAAAGGGCAAGGGCAATGGAAAATGAGGTGGGGAAGGGGAAAAGAAAATAATTAAAGGGGAAATTAAAAAGGGAAAAGGGTACAAAAAAGTGAAAAGGAATGAAAAAAAGTAAGAGAGAGACAGAGATTTCTCGATTCAGACCCTGCCCGGGTAAAAAAGGAATGGGAAAGGGGAAAAAGAAAAGGGGAAAAGGGAAAGCAAATTGGATAAAGGGAAAAGAAGAAACGGTCAAGGTAAGAGAGAGACAGAGAGATTTTTCGATCCACACTCTCTCACAAAAGAAGTTTAACTTCAATAAATCATTTAAAGTGACAAGATAACTTAATAAAGTAATAAATTATTACAGTTGATTTGAAAATTGTGTATATTTTATAATTTACTCTGAATTTTTTAAAGTATATTTGTCATTTCAATCATTGTTTAATTTTCCATTAAGCCCTGCCACACATGTTATTCACATATTTTTGATAGCACGACATATACCTTATAAGCTTAATGCATACGTGCATTGTATTGCATCGGTAAAACTTTAATTTGCAACAAAACTCAACGTACATCTTTTTTATCTGAAAAATTATCATCCGACATAAAAAAGTTGGTCGTGTGATAACTTTGAACAAACAACTCAGCTTTTTCACAACATTTCACCAGCCATTAAACCTGTTCGGGAAAAATGGAGCAAAAATATATCTAAATGTGACCGAAAGGAAGAAAAAAACTTTTTTTATTTAATTTCTTTAGAAATTTGTAATTACGTAGAGTAAAATAGCAAATAATAATTTTAATTTTAAGCTATCATAGTTCAGAAAACATTTCAAGACATTGGATGATATAGAATTTAAAATATTTCTGCGAAAAAAAGCTAAGTAAGATCGAAAATTTTGGAATTAATAGTTAAAGTTACCTAAGGCTTTTAAAACGACTCAGCTTTTTGCCAGAATACATAATACAGCCACCAGAATCCATTTTTTAATTTAATATTTCAACCGCATAATCTAAAGGCAAAAATGTAAGCCGGGACAGAGATATTTTTCTGAAAAGTATTCTTGTTTTTGTTTTTTTAATTAAAAATTGAGTGTTTAGCGCCTGTAAAATGCAACACGCTAGCAACTGTGTATGCCGGCTGCAGTTACCAAGTTTAGTATTAAGTCGCATAAAATCTACAAGGACCGTGTCTCCGCCATTTAAAGTAATATACAATACAAAACAAAACAATTATAAAAAGTAAATAATAATGTAAAATAATAATTTTTAAAGAATATTTGTTTATTTATAACAAATACACTGCACGTGAAAAAGTGGTACTTGGTACTTAAAGAATATGTATTGCTAGTATTTATGGAGTAAGATGAGGCAATGGACTTTTGAGGTTAGTTCTTTTGCAAAATAGCCTTATGAAAGAAATTTTCTTCTAAATAAACGTGAACAAATTCTTCAGCAAAGTTTTAGAAATATTTGAAAATATCAATTTTTCCAATTTATTTTAATTGATTAATTTATTGTTTTACTTACTGAGTTACTGCACTAAAATATGATGGTAAATTAGGAAAAAGATAGCTTCCTTACCATCACTTTGTGCGACTTGAAACTACACCGGGTGGCTGCAGCCAGACATACACGTGTGTTGCATTTCACAGGCACAAGCACTCTCAATTTTTAATTACAAAAAAAAAACAAGAACCTTTTTTAAAATATCTTTATACTACGGCCTGTACAATTACCTTTAAATCATGCGATGAAAATATTACAATAAATAATGCATTCTTGTTAGCGTATTATGGATCTGGCGCAAACCCGAGTAGTTTTAAGAGCCTTTAGGGGGTTGTAACCAGAATATAAAAAAAGTTAGCTGTTTCTAGATTCTGGTTAGAACCTCTTAAAGTAATTTAAGCTATCACTTCAAGAATGTGCGAATTTACCTCACATGTCATGTTTAAAATAAATTCTTTAAACAGAAAATTTAACTATCCCATTGTTTATTGTAAACTGTTCTTTTTTAGTTAAAAGTTGAACTATTCTGCAGAAAATGTATTTTCTAAAAATTTTGGCTTTTTCGGTAGAAAATTAAACTTCTGGTTGAAAATGAACCTTTTTGGTTTAAAATTTAACTATTTGCTAAAATTTGTTGTTGTTGTTGTTAAAAATTTACTTTTGTTAACGAAAATTCAACTATACTATTTTCGATTGTGATATCAGTTTAGAAATAAAAAATAGTATAGTAAGATTTTCTGTTAACAAAAATAAATTTTTAACCGAAAAAAATTTTTCAACAAAATAGTGAAATTTTCAACTAAAAGATCTTAATTTTCAATTAAGAAGTTTAATTTTCTACCAACAAAGCCAAAATTTTCAAAATATACATATATTTCCTACCTTCCAAATCTCGTTCTTTTTGATTGAGAATTAAGATTTTGCGGTTGAAATTTGAACTATTTTGTGACAAATTTTTTTTTGTTGAAAATAAATTTTTGTTGAACGAATATTCAAATATTCCATTTTTGATTCTGAGCTGATATTTTTTTTTAGTTAAAAATTCAACTATTCAGTTAAGAATTCATGTTCTTTGTTAAAACCTCGTCTTTTTTAGTAAAAATATTTTAAAAACTTCTTGAATAAAAATAAAGATTTTCTCGTTAAAAACTTAAAAAATTAATTAAAGATGTGTCGCTTTTTTCCGCTAAAAATTAATTTTCTTTTATCAGAAAGTTCAACTATTTTATGTTCAATTGTAAACTTATAATATGTAGTTAGAAATTTAACCATTTAGTTAAAAATTTATAAACTCTGTTTAAACCTCGTCTTTTTTGGTAGAAAAGTTAATCTTCTTGAGTAAAAATTAAGATTTTTTGTGTACAAAATTTTAATCCTTGGTAGAAAAATGTACTTGTTTATTCGAAATTCATACTTTTCTAGTTAGAAATGTATCATTTTACTTAAAAAATTAATTTCTTGAAAATTCGTTTTTTTTGGTTAAAAATAATTTTTTTAACAGAAAATTGAACTATTCCATTGTTTATTGTAAACTGATCTATTTCAGTTATAAATAAAACTATTTGATGGAAAATTCGTGTATTTTTTAAAAATTCCATCTTTTTTGGTAAGAAATCAATCTTTCTGACTGAAAATTAGGATTTTTTGGTTGAAAATTTAAATATTTTTTAAACATTTTTTTTGAGTTGAAAATTAATTTTTTTTACAGAAAATTTGAATATTCCATTTTTGATTGTAGAATGATATTTTTTTAGTTACAAATTCAACTATTTATTTAAAAATGTATGTATTTTGTTAAAACTTTGTCTGTTTTAGTAAAAAATTATTTTCTTGCTTGAAGATGACGATTTTTTGTTAAAAAATGAAAATGCTTGGTAGAAAAATGTACTTCTTTATTCGAAATTTATGCTTTTTCTGGTTGAAAATTTGTCATTTTAGTTTAAAAATTAAGCAATTTTTAAAAAAATTTGTTTTCTTTGGGTTAAAAATAATCTTTGTTACAGAAAATTTAACTATTCTATTGTTTATTTTAAACTGAACTGAAATTGGGATTTTTAATTAAAAATTTTAATATTTTGTTAAAAACTTCTTTTCGGGTTCAGAAATAATTTTTTTTTAACAGAAAATTTAAACATCACATTTTGCATTGTAGAAAAATATTTTTAGTTAAAAATGTAACTATTTAGCCAAAAACTTATGCACTTTGTTGAAAGCTCGTCTTTTTAGAAAAAAATTAAATTCCTTGGTTGAAAATCATGATTTTTCGGTTAGAAATGTAACTATTCTGCTAACAAAAAGTTTTTTTTGTTAAAAATTAATTTATTTTGACAGAAAATTTAACTAATTTAGTTTTGATTGCAGACAGATAATTTTTATTTTTAATTTATTAAACAAAATTTTATTTTAAATTCAATTTGATTAATTTTGGGTTAAAAATTTTTGTACTTTTTTAAAACCGCATCTTTTTCAGCAGAAAAATTATCTATTTGTTTGAAAGTTAAATTTTTTGTTTAAAAAATGTAAATCCTTGGCAGAAAAATATACTTTTTCATTAAAAATTCATGCTTGTTTCGTTGAAAATATATCACTCAAGATAAAAAAATTAGTTTTGTTTTAGTAAAAATTAATTTTTTTAACAAAAAATTGTTTCATTTGATTGTTTATTGTGAAATGTTTTTTTTCAGGTAAAAATTGAACTATTTGGTAAAAAATTAAACTACTATATGATAATATATATGTATATAATGTAATTTTTTTTTTTAAAGAAAATTTATTTATTCAATTTCTAATTGTAAAATGATTTTTTCAGATAAAAATTCAACTAGTTGGTTGAAAATTCACATATTTTGCAGGAATCTCGTATTTTTTTATTGAAAAATTACCAGTTTTTGGTTGAAAATTCAAATTCTTTGTAGAGAAATGTACTACCTTATTCAAAATTTATGATTGCTGGTTGAAGAATGATGATTTTACTTGGAAATTTAACAATTTCGGTTAAAGTTTTTTTTTTTGTTTTTTTATCAATTCATTTTTAACAGAAAAATTAACTATTCCAGTTTTGACTGTAAACAGATAATTTTCAGTTTTAATTTAATTATAAACAAAATTTTAATTTAATTTTTGATTTTTCAAATTTTTAGTTGAAAATTGAATTATTTAGTTAGAAATTCATGTACTTTGGTTAAAAATTAATCACTTTAGTTAAAAAATTAACTAATTTGTTAGAAGTTCGTTTTCTTCTAGTTGAAAATTAATTTTTTCAACAGAGAATTTAACTATTCCAGTTTTTAATGTAAAATGATCTTTTTCTATTAAAAATTAAATTTTTTGGTCGAAAATTGATGTATTTGGAGAAATCTCGTCTTTTTTAGCAGAAAATGAATTTTTTGTGGTTTAACTATTTAATTTTTAATTGTAAAATAATTCTTTAGCTGAAAATGTAACTATTTGATCAAAAATTCACGTATTTTGCAGATATTTAGTCTTTTGGTAGAAAATAAATTTTCTTGGTTAAAAATTTAAAGTTCTTGGTTAAAAATTTACCCCTTAGTAAAAAAATGTGCAACTTTATTTAAAATCGATTCTTGTTGATTGAAGAATTAAAATTTTGGTTAAAAATTTAACTAATTTATTGATTCCATTTTTTTTGGGTGAAAATTAATTTTTTTAACAGAAAATTTACCTATTCAATGTTTTACTGCAAACAGTGTTAAAATGTATTTCGTATAAATCTCGCATATTTTCGTAAAAATAATTCTTCTTGGTCGAAAATTAGGCTTTTTGGATAAAAATTTAACTACTTGCTGGAATTAAGAGCTACTTTATAAAAATTAATTTTTCTTGTAGTTAAGCATTTATCATTTTAGTTGAAATTTTTTTTTTTTTGATTGCTAATTACCTATTCCATTTTTGGTTAAAAATTTAAGTATTTGGTTGAAAATTTATGTATTCTTTTAAAAATTCGTCTTTTATAGTAAAACTTAAGTCCACTTGATGAAAAATTAATTTCTTTGTGAGAAAATTCAGATGTTTGAAATGCGAGCGTAGAAAATTCTACAGTTAAATTCTTAACTATGCTAAGCATTTAAAAATGAAAATAATTTAACTTTTTTGATAAAAGTGGACCATTTTAAAATTGAAAGGGTTTGGAATTGACTTTTTAAAAATTTTTTGGGAGAAAAAATGTAAAATACTGAAGCTAGAGCCTTTAAAAAACAAAATGCACATCCTTCATAACGTGCAATTTAAAAATTAAAAAACAATTAAAATTTTTTTAAAAAACATTAAAAATTAAATATTTTTAAAGTACCTCTTTAATTTAACAAGCCCTATTTCAAATTAATTGGTGGAAAAAATTTCCCGTAAAATAAAACTATGCAAGAGCTAGGCATTCAACATGGAATTGTATTTAATTTAATAAAGTTCCAAAATGAAAATTTCAAACTCATTTCCTTTCCCATTATTATTTTCTTTAAGTGATTAAATTCCACAATTTAAATTTAAAATCATAGACAACTTGTTTTATATTTTTATTTCGCTGTTGACACTATTTTGAATTTGTCAATTAAGAGCAAGGCCAGAAAAAAAATTGAAAAATGAACGAGAGTGGGTGGAAATTTGAGGTAGAATCTGCAGGTGTGAATTCGATTTATTGTCCCTGTCAGGAAGATGAAAATTTATTTTTTGTTGAAAGCAGAAGACATTTATCCCTCTGAATATAAAAGAAATATGTGCTTCTTCCTCTGAGTAGGTAAAAGTGGCCTAAAGCGGTACACTTTTCATATTTCCGGTGCCATAAATTTCCATTTTGTCACATCTGCAGACAAGATAATCACTTGAAAATTGTTATAAGACATACAGTATACATATATATGGTTGCTACAAGACTTGGAGGAGCTAAAAAATTAAAAAAATTTAGAAAATTAAAAAAAAACGGGAATTTTGAAAAAATAACTGCATTCTTTTTATTCGCACCTACCGTAGAATCACCTAACTTTGAACTCTGACCCAAAATTCTGATATTTATATTTTCATGAATTTATAACTTATTTCTAAATACGGTAATTGCCTTCTTTCGTAATTTTTCACTTTAAACTTCAAAGTTTTTGATATTTTTATAACATTTTGTTAGGTAGGAGCAAAAAAATTAGTTCATAATTAGTAGTGTAAAGTTCTAATTGTTATTTTAGTACTTTACGGCTAATGAAATTTGCGAATAAATATAAATAAATTTTTTTTAATAATAAAAATAGCGAAATAAGATTACTGAATTTTAGACTCGGAATAGTTTCTTCGTATAAAGATATAATAAAAAATATATTCTATAGAATCAAGTTTTTGTAGAAAACATTTCTGCGTAATACGTTGTAGTGTGTCTTAATTCTATTTAACTCAAAACTTTAAAAATTAAAAAAAAGTTCTTTAGCCCTAAAATTATATATTTTTTTAATTAATTTAGCATGATCTAAAACCTTGCAAAGTATATATTTCTTAAACAAGAGTAGATTTTTTACATCCTCATAAGAGAAGGTATGATTTTGTGTAAAAAGTAGAACATTTTCCACATTTATAAGACCATTTTTTTCTAATTTGAAAATTTCATGTACAGATATTCGTAATATTTGGGAATTCAAACAATTTATTTTCACCATTTTTTCGATTGAAAGAAAATTATTAGTGATAGAATTTTCAAACTTAAAAAAGAAAAAAAGAAAATGAAAATTTGAAGACAAATAACGCACGATACGATAAAAGATCTAATAAAGAAAAATATTGCTTTTTGAAAGTTCTACAAGATTATTATAGCAACTTATTGAATTTTCTTAAAAAATAAAAAATTCGAATCATTTGACTATCGTTTCTAAATGACAAAATAAATATACAAAAAAAAATTGTAAACTCAAAAAAGATCTAAAAATTTGTTGTCAATCAATTTTTAATAGGAAGCGTAGTTTTTGTTTTATTCATAAAAAGTAACAGAAAATATAAATAATATAATTTTTCGACAAAGGGCACAAGCTACGAAAAAAGATAAGTAGACAAAAAATTGTGCACTAAAAAATATCTATAAATTTGTTATTAAACACTTTTTGATAGGACGTGCAGTTTTTGTTTTGTTTGTAGAAAAAAACATGGAAAATAAAAAATAAAAATTTTCGGACGGACAACATACATTTGTAACGAAAAAAGATGAGCAGACAAAAATTGTGCACCCAAAAATATCTACGAAATTTGTTATCACTTATTGATAGGGCGCGTGGTTTTTGTTTTATTCGTAAAAACAACATAAAAATGAGAAACAATTTTTTTAGGCAAGTGATGCAAGCTACGAATAAAAATAAATAAAAATTAGGCATCCAAAAAAGTTCTACGAATTTATCATAAATTACTTTTTAAAAGGACGCGCAGTTTTTGTTTTATTCTTAAGAACAACATTAAAAATGAAAAATAAATTTTTTTGGAAAAACAACATAAGATACGGAAAAAGATGAATTAACGGAAATATTTCACCCAAAAAAGATCTACAAAATTTTTTATCAATCACTTTTTGATAGGACGCCTAGTTTTTGTTTAAATCGTAAAATATAACTTCAAAAATAAAGAATAATTTCTTGTTGGACAAAGGACACAACATGAGGAAAAATAAAAAGGACGAAAATTTTTTATCTAAAAAAGATCTACAAATTTGTTACTATTTACTTTTTGACAGGATACGTAATTTTTTTTATTTGTGAAAACCAAATTATAACTAAAAAAATTAAATTTTTGGAGAAACGACACAAGTTACAAAAAAAAAACTGAGGAAAAGTGTACACAAAAAAAAGATCTACAAAATTTGTTATAATTACTTTTTGACAGGACGCGTAATTTTTGTTTCATTAGTGAAAACTAAATTATAACTGAAAAAATTAAATTTTTAGAGAAACGACACAAGCTACAAAAGAAGATGAAAAGGCGAAAATTTTACACCCAAAAAAGATCTACAAAATTTGTTATTAATTACTTTTTGATAGGACGCCTAGTTTTTGTTTTATTCGTA
>JAUELO010450495.1:0-13235 GCA_032357855.1 Amphibolips quercusostensackenii | reverse complement strand
GTAATATCGATTTAATCAAAGATTGGTACTTTCGTAAAGAGAGACACTACATCAAAACCTTCTAGGATGTCTTGGGGTTGATTGTGAATCTGCTGTATCTTTTTAATAAAGTCAAATGAGATTTGAGCGTGCATGATAGAGTTTCCTGTGACAGGATTCAGTTCTTTGGTGAGTAAGCGTGATAGGTTATAAGTTAGTGAGTATATTGCTCTGACGACTGGTCTGAGTGGAATGTTGTTTTTGTGGATTTGCGGGAGTCCGTAAAGTTTTGGAGAGATAAGATTAGTAGGTATTAATTAATATATTGTTTTGTTGTCAACTTCAGAGTCTTTTAGAAGGGTTTTTTCTGCTATCTATTGTTTTTGTGGGGTGTTTTTTAATTTTTTTATATGTATCATCAGTAAGAATATTTATGATTTTGTTGTAATAAACTTACTTATTTATTATTACTGTTGTATTGCCTTTGTCTGCAGGTATTATTATAATGTCTTCATTATGATTGAGTTTCTTTATTATTGTTACCAAATATTTCTTCTTTCGTGATTTTGGAGAAGGCTACTGCAAAATTATGTCCTTTAGACAGGGCTAAAATTATTTCATTGCTGACAGGATGGTTAAAGATGCTATTACTGTATTAGTTAGTGGTGTGTGCTTTGATGGAAGCAATTTGTCATATTTTAATTTTTGTTTTTGAGTAGAAAGATCTTCACCCCGGTAGTTTTCGTCAAATGATATGCGATCTTATGTACACTAAATGTCAAATCTAAGAGTGTTTATTAGGCAAAAGTGAAGCTTTAGTAGTTTTTTGGAGGTAGTGTGCAGAACAAATTTGGTATGTTTTATTCATTCTTTCAAGAAAAGCAAACTTGTTTTATGTAGAATTAATATGGATTCAGATGATTTTAATTGGCTAATTAAAGTGTTACTTTTGGTAAGAAAACTCTCCCCGTAGAAGTCTTTAATAATTGATATAATGCTTTCACGATGATTCATTGTAATAAAAGGAGGTAGTCTGGATTTTAATCATCTGCAAAAATACGAATCTTGCCGACGTTTCGGAAACCTTAAAATATATGAAAAGCCCTGAAATCATATTAAGCAGCTTCATTTTTGTTAATAAATTCTTCAAAATCCGATAAAACATTAGATTTTTTGACTGTGACAATGTTCTTACGATATTATTCGATCTTGGAGATTCTTTTCAACACAATATTTTGAACGTGAATGCTTCGTCGAAAGAGCTTTTTTTTTTACTAAAATTGAATGAATTTTGAGACCAAACTGTGTGAATTTCAAGATTTCAAGAATTTTTTGAAAAATTTTCATGTACGTATCTGACGTGGAATTTGCATCAGGGCGCGTCACGCAGAATGAAACCTATATCAACCCTCATTATAGCTATGTTATCATTTGCTTTATGTATGGCTATTCAATACAGTACAGTACAAAACAGTACTGGACGGAAAGTGAACGAGTGGCTGGTAAGTGCTCTTTAAGTCAAAAATGTTCTCTCGACATCTTTCGTTCGTATAATTCATCACTCGTTTCTCGTTTTAACGACCAGCAGTAATCAGCAAGCATGTTGATGAAGCTCTTTCCTTGAAGGCGTTTTTCAATGTCTTTCTACTGTATTCAGCTTGCTTGACAATGTCTTATCTCGCATAAGTTTTCCAATCAGAGGCCCGACAAGGATCCCCGAAAATAGCAACAGCAGGTTTTAAAAAAATGTAGAATAGTACTGAACTGTCAACTGTCAACAAATAAGAATTATATGTTCCGGCATACCTATTCGGAACACGACTATTTCTTTTACAAAAATAGCAAGGATACTTAGTGTACCCACCTTACATTTTAAACAAATTTATCAGCACTTTCAAGCCGCTGACTATGTGACATTAATATGCAGAGTAATCGATAAGGCGTAGTTTTTTTTTAATTTTCGTACGTTTCCTTCATGTCAGTTGCATATGCTAATGGAACTAATTACAATTTATTTTCATTATGTAATAACACAGATTTTTGTCCTATGAAATCATACAAATTCAAAATTCAAGTAAAGAATATAATGAATACAACTCTTCATATTGAGAGAGCACTCAATCACGCACGATCCATCAATAAAGAGTCGCCATTCATTTGACACGCGATCGTAGTCCGAGAGGTCGAATAGTTCAGATTCATTTAAACAATAAATGAGCCTGTCATTTACTTCAGCAGCTTTTGAAATTTTTTAGAAAGAAGTTTTATCATCTATCCGGGCCAGCATCATCTTAAAGTCGTCTTTCACCAAATTCAATTGTTTCAATCGAAAAGCGAGGATCTAAGACCATCTTCTGTCTTCAGATTTTGAAAGTCCACATTTGATACTGCATGTCGTTCCCTTGAACTTGATGCAGACAAAAGATGCTTATCATCATCAGCTTCGCGATCATCAGCTTGATCATAATTAACGAGCTGGACCTTTTTCAATTTATAAACTGCAGTTAAGTCAAACATATCGTTCAGGACTTTGGCTTTCGTTGCAGTCCCAACATGAGCATACCTTATGCGTTTTCACGTTTTATAATGTCACTAGTTTTCAATTGTTTACGCACTTGTTTTTTTCAGGTAATTCGTGAAATGAATGTATTTTTTAGACGTTATAAGTACGTTGATCAATGATAACAATAGAATAAATTAGTTGAATAATTTTACAATTTTCTAAGAATGATCGTAAATGTTTAGGCAAATTTAAATGATTTGAAATATTTTATTTTGTGTAAATATAATAAAACATGAATTTCTTCATACATTTATACATAAATTTATACATAACATTTATACAAAAGTCTTCTCTATTACAATTTTATAACTACAAACCTAGCCTGCCTTAACTTAGCTTGACAAAAGAACTGAAACCGTACCTCTGCCATTATTATCGTCGATCTTGTGGATTTTTAAAATTCTTTTCAGGAAGATAAGTAATTTACCGTTGACTTCCAGATAGCCAGAAAAAGCGTTATGGTCATGATGGTCGCTCCCACAATTTCTCGAAAGACGAAGAGCATATCCCATAATGTTTACACGTCAGCCAATTAGGTAGCCTGAATAGCTAGAAGCATCTTAGCAACCAAGACGAGTGCGGTATTTACGAGCGAACATCAGCGGAAGGACAATTTTCGTAAAATCGTATATCGGCAATTATGTAAAAATTTTACCATAATATTTACAAAATGAATGTTCAAACAACTCTAGTGATACAATTTAGAGTTTGGGATCGTTTAGCACCAACATAGCGCCCATATAAATTTTCGAGATTCAGGTGTTGGATGCTAAGTGACTCGATATTTGCCCACATCCAAGTCCGTCGTTACGGAAGCACGCCTGATTAAGAAATTCATTTGGCAGTTTGTAATACGGTAATTCAAGACAACCTCGATAGATCTCTCAATTTTCCCAAAAAACAATTGGTGATGCAGTTTCGAGCTATCCCGCTCTGGTGAGGTTATTGTAGCGGAGGGTTCTCTGCCAAACAGTCTCTTCTAACATTTCATTGTTCGAAGGTGGCGATATTTTCGGTGGTGGGAGAACATAGTCTTCTGTCACACGCCAACAAATCTCCTTGTTTTTTTTTTCCTTCTGGTCCTTTAATATTAGGCATGGCATTTGATAACAAGAAAGATTAGAAGAAGGAAATGAGGTTAATGACACTAAACTATTCCGCTTTGTTCTGGTTTCCTTAAGTACCACATTCGGCTTTTGCCCTACAAGGGACAACCTTTAGGAGATTCTGTAGCATACTTCAACTTTAAAAAAAAATTAAAATTTGCACCTTAATTCCATCTTAAGATTTTTGATCGTTGACCACAAGGGAATACGAAGAATAAACTAATATTTCATATTGAAAAATCTTGCCATTGTATTCTAACAAGCTCGAACATGAATGGTTTTTTATAAGACCTAAACGAGAAATAGACTCATCTGTGTCGTAAAAATGTGCCCAATCATTGTTCAAGAGACAGGTCAAATTGGCTATAATAAAAATTAGATATTCGCGATCGTCGCCTGAGAGGCTCAACGATTTTAAAAATAAAAAATATTAGTAAAGAATTGATTCGAGTTATCAAGTTTTGAGCTAAAAATACAAAGACACCTTTGAAGTCCAAAAGATAATAGTTATACTCTAGTTTTTGGCATTTAAATTGAATTCTAAATTTTGGATACATCCCAAATGAAAATGTTTAATTCCGTGCATTCAGTGAGCTGTCAATTATCTGAAACTGCTTTATTAATTAGATTTTTTCCAGATCATTATTTACTCATATATATTTAAGTGACAATCTTATTATATGCGCCACCGAGGTACCACCGGACCACAAGTCACTGCTTTGATCTTTTAAAAATTCAAATGTCGTTTAAATTTTTTTTGTGATTGATTCCACCTTTGATTTTCAAAGATCTGTGCTAAAATGTTAGGGAAGTTAAAAGATTGAATTCTTGAGTATCATTGTACTTTGGCTTTATTATTATTTGTAATTACTAGTAACATGTAACATATTAAACCGACTTCGGATTACAAATTATTTTAAATTTGCGTTTCAAATTTTTTTTTGTAATTAAAGTAATGTTTTTGGATGGTTGGAGATTACACATTCTACTCTGAAATTCAATACAAGTGGACGCCAGATGCCTACTGGAGTTTCCTTAACTTCAGCTGGGGTCAATAAGCTAATCATGCCGCTTTTCATGTTTATTTTCGCACGTGCTTTACCCCGACTGCGATAACTAGGTGCGTAAAATCCAGCAAGAACTCTACTACTCTCCAATATTGCAATGGCGTCACCATCGGATGTTGATAATACAATTTGTTCTTGGGTTGGCATGGGCACATAAAGTTTCCGTCCTGCGAGTAGTTCAATTGGTTTATTTACAGGAAAAGTGTATCTTTGTAATTCATATAGCCGGCGAGGATTTACATAGGAAGTAAGATGAATGAATTGAAGTTGGTCAAGTCTACATAAAATTCCATCAGAAGAAGAAATCGCCGTAGGTGGAGCCATGCACCTGGAATAGGCTGGAGGAGACCTGGACCTGACACGAAGAGAGGGCTTGGCATCAGAATGAGACGTGCCAAGAAAATTTCTGTCAGGAGAATAAGAAGATTCATGACTAGAAACATCAGGAATAGTTTCGCCATTAGGTTGACATTTGAACTCTAAACTTAATTCTGAAATAAAAAAGAGAATTACATTTTTTTATACGTTGGTATATCAAGACTGATTAAGTCCGCAATTAAGCAAACTGTCTTTCTCTTAACTACAAAACTAGAGTTTGGTCCAGTTGAGTGTCTGATTCGGTACTTCCATGCACCACTCTACAGTCTGAAGTTAGCAGTCTATACTTTCCAATCTCGTTTTATCCTGGCCCGCAGCGCCACGTTTGCGTAGGGGCGTTAGATGCTTACACAAAAGGGGTGAAATTTGCCAAGTGTTTCCGCCAAAAATTTTGTTCTCGCTTATCTAAGTAAAACTCTACCAGATTGTGGTGCTAGTGAACATCTCTAAATCGTATGAAGGAGGCGCAACTAGTGTAACAGCTAATCAAGATACAGGGTCCTGAATTTTCGATGGTTTACCCCAATCGCTAACTTTCAATTGCACATAACTTCTAATAAATTTAATCAATTTCACTTTTCATACAGGTTTCAAAAAAGTCTTTCAACAAAGTGTACAAGAAAGTCCTTATTATACAATAGACAAAAATATTTTACTTTGAATTTTCATTTTAAAAAAATTGTTTAAGCTTTTCCTTAACGTCATAAGAGCGTAGATACTCAGCGCCAACTAGCCGCAGCGCTATCAGGCGTGATGTAGTATCTCAGTTGTTCAAATACTTAATAAAAATTATTTTTACGTAAAATTTTTCATCTCAAGAAAAAATCATGCAGGCACTGGTGAAAACCTTAGAAGTCGATTTGATTTGGCAAACGCTGTGCCGGGCACACAAAAATACCACTCTTTTGTACCCTCTCCAGGATCGACTCTGATTCTAAAGTATTCGACGTCTCCACAGTAAAAATTTCACGAAAAAAGGTCGTAAAGAAAAGAGCAAAGAAACCGCTAAATTCAAGAAAAAAATAATTTTATAATATCACTAGAATTAATACAAACAAAACACCCCAAATCATGAGAGGGAAGCGGACTCAGCAAAAAACATTTCGAAATGTAGCAGGCGCGCGAAACCATTCACTACAATCGTTTATTATTTTAATATTAATTATCGTTCTCCTACAATGGAATAGTCTTGAAAATATTATTTATAAAATTAGATAAAAAGTATTGTTTGAGTTCTATAAGATAATAATAGCGCGGGCGCTCCACACTAACTAGCTAGAGCACTACCAGGCATGGTACATGGTTCTCCGCGCCTGCTACATTTTTAAGATGCTCTTTAGTGAGTCCGCTTACCTGTTACGTTTTAAGGTATTTTTTGCTGTTAAACTCCTTAACTCTAACACTTATAGGGTGCTTTTTAATGTGAATTTTGTTGACAGTAACACTACAGTACTCCTAGTTTCGTTTTGGCTAGTTGGCGCGGGGCACCAGCACTCTTATGATTTTCTACAACTCAACCAACACTTTTTATTCCATTTTGGTTTTAAGATGCTTTTTTAGTGAGAAAATCAAGTTTTTTTTCCAGCTTACTCAAAAAAATGTAAAAAATGCCCCATTTAGAGAAAAACTCAAAATTTTTTGTTTAATTGAAAATCAAGGCAAAATGATTTTTGTATTGCATAATGATTATTTTCATTGTAAACATAGTTACAATATTTTTGATTTTTCAAAATATTTTATAAAAAATTCAAATTAGATAACTCAATCAGGATTTATGTACGATTGAAAGTTAGCGATCGGGGTGATTCGTTGAAAATTGGGGCACCCGTATCTTGACCACCCTTTATACTAGTTGTGCCCCTTTACATGACTCTAAGGGGTTCACTGGGACTATAATCTGACGGAGTTTCAAAAAGTACAGGCGACAAAAAAATATTGAGATCGGCACTTGGCAAATTTTATCTAATACGAGATTAAAGAGTTTAGACTGCTTACCCGAAATTGGAGGGTATAACAGGGAGGTACCAAATTTATTATTTTAGTCAGATATTTATCTGAAAAATGTAATCTTTTTTATATAATTATTATACTTGATTTGTGCATCTTAAAACACAAACTCTTACGTTTTTCTACGCAAATAAACTACAGAATTGAGGCGCTTTAAATCCATGTATTTTAAACTATGGTATAAAGTTAAAGTTCAGCAATTACAAGAAAAGATTCTGATAACGTTATAAAGACTTCAATATTGGTATCAATAGATTCGTATTTTAGTTTTTTTTATGAATATCTATATATTGTCCTTACAAAATCAGTACTATGAAATATAATGAATAACCTTAAGTTAGAATAATTAGTAGAATAGCTAGATCAGCTTTAATTTTAATTTTCGTTTTAATATCAGTCGGCTTTACAGGCCATGCGAGGGTAACCTCAAATTTTTTCACATTTTTGTGAGAACAAACTTCCGTTCACACAAAACACGATATCGAGTTAAAAATTTGAAAAATCAAATAAGAAGCACTTATAAATGTGTGTCTGGTCCTCAATTTTTATAATTGTGAAAAAAGGAAAAAAAAACAATTTTTACAAAAAAACTTTTTTTATAATTCTAAAAATATAGGACCAGAAAAACGTTTCTTAATGATTCTTATTTAATTTCCCAAGTTTTACTCGATATCGCTTTTTTTGTGAACGTAAGTTAAGTTTAAAAAATGAGAGAAAAATTCCAATTACGCTAACATGGCATTGATGAAAAGAATTTGCTAAAGAAACGGTTCCCTTGTTTTTAAATATGTATATATATATTTTTGTTAAACGATTCTGAAATCCTGAGTCTTACTAATGTTTTCCATCATCAAAACTGATCCATTTTCAAGATATTCACAATTTAAAATTTCCAAAATTGTTTGATTTTTAATCTTTATAATTTAAAGTCATGGACTTTAAAACATCTTTTTGAAGTGGGTCTGTATTCAAGATTTGAAATTCAAGATTCTTCAATTGCTATTGTGTATAATTTAAAAAGATCTAGTTTAGGATCTTGTTCAATAGTTGAAATTAAAATATTTACAATTGAAACCTTTTCAAATTTGAGGATTTGTAAGTCACAATTCCTAATTCAGGATAATTTTGAAAATCCAAAGTCAAGTTTTTAATTCTGCAGTGAGCCACGATAAGCCGCCCTGGGACTCAAGTTATAAAGTGCATTGCGCTATTTTTCAAAATTATAAACTCTATAATTTTAAACTATGAAATAATACAAAAAATGTATTTAAATTTGAAAAAATTAAAATTTAACTTAATGAAATGAATAATGATAACAAATAATATTAAATTAAATAAAATTAAAATTATTATACTACCCCAAAAATTATTCAACATTTTTATGTGGTCTTGGCTTTGCACTATTTATTTAATAGACCTTTATATTTGGTTATTTGCTTTTATAGATTTAATGACAAAAAAAACTATATCTACGAATTCAAAGGCGGATATTTTCACTCTCTTGAATTCACAATTTCACGGTGCTCATTCGATAAGCACTTTGCTTGCTGATTTTAATTATGTAACATACAAATTTGCTTTCTGTCAAAGAAAGTAAAAAAAACAAATATTTTAGTCAAAATTTCTTGCGCTAAGGAGCTTTTTCTATTCTTGCTGAAACTTTGAATTATGTTAATAAAAAAAGTTCTAATATAAAAAATCTGCCAGACTTGGAGAGAAAGAAGAAGTTTATTTGCAAATATTATAAAATTTTCAAAACCTCTACGACTGAAGTAATTAATATATTTGCTTTATTTTAAAAATAAAAAAAAGTTTATTTACTTAAGGCCCTATCAGCATAAGGAATACATATCCATTACAGTACCCGCGCTTCGCGCCTTATTTTTTTAATGAATTTATATAATTCTCTGGTGAACTATACAATAACAATAATTTTTGGACACACTACAATTTCTACACGACTACGATAACCTCTCATTTAATTTTAACATTATAAAATAATTTGCGTTTTTTCGCACTTCTTTTAAAGTCCATAGAAAAACTTTTAATTTTTTAAGTAACAGTTTTGTTTTAACTTACTGAAAATGCTACCAAACGGGCTACAATAGCATTCAATTTAAGAAAACTTTCCTTTAAATTATATTTACAAATTTGTTTACAAAAAAATATATATATCACATGCTTTTTGTTTAATTACTTTAGTTTAAAATAAAGAAGAGAACTAATTTACTTAAAGTTTTATCGATCTAAAAAAAAAACTTTCTCATCCGGACACTTGCGCTTTGCGCTCGATATTTGATTTGTAAATCATTTATATCAAGCGCTCCAGCTCGGTTCTGTACAGCGTATAATAGAAACAAAAAAGTTTGAGCGCGCTTACGGCACGCGATTTCGTGTTAGCGCTTTGCGCTTCGAAATAAATTGATAGAACGCTTTGCGTTCCGTATTATAAATTCTTCATACACAAATTACTAAATTTGTATTTGATTTTAAATTGAATTGCTTACCAAAAAATATTAATTTTAAGCAAAATTATCGAAATTTTCAAACATATACTTTAAATTTTTTGAAAATTTTCAAACTAATAGTTGAATTTTCAACCAAAGAAATCAATTTTTAGGCAACAATAATAATTTTATACCAACAAAGTTTCATTTTCAATAGAATAAAGAAATTTCTAAACTATTAATTAAAGTTCAAACTGAAGAAGAAAATTTTGTAACCAGACAAGAAATATATAAATTTTCAGTTGAAAAAATTAATTTTCACAAGAACATTTTTTTAAACAGATAAATATGAAAAAGAGGTTTTTTAACTAAAATGATAAATCATGAACCAAATAGATTCATTTCCAACAAAGTAGTTTTACTTTTTAATAAGTAGTGAAAGTTCCAACCAAAAAAGATAAATTCGCAAATTGAATATATAAGTTGATATTTCAATTCAAAAAGAGTTTAATTTTAATCAAAAAACAGCTAAGTTTCACAAAAATAGACAATTTTTCAACAAAATAGTTCAATTCTCAATAAAAAAAACCAAACGTCTCATCAAAAAGTATTCGGTTACAAATTTGGGGATCTTTTTTGAATGCACACTTTTTGTGAATCCATGCTTCTCTTACCACGCGTCGTTTTTCCAAAAATTTAATTTTTTCATTGTTAATGTTATTTTTTGCACTTAGAATAAAACGCACCCATTCTATCAAGGAAAAATTAATAAAAAATTTGGATCTCTTGTTTGGATCAATAAATTTTGTCTTCTAATTTTTTTTGTATCTAGTGTCGTCTGTCTGAAAATTCTATTTTTCTATTTTCAATGCAGTTTTTTACGAATAAAACACAAACTACAAATCATATCAAAATGTGATTTGTGATTTGTGGAGATTTAAAAATATTTGCAAAGGAAGCAAAGGATTTTAAGAGGATCCGAACGTTTTGTTTAAATTTTAAAGAAATTTCTAGACATTCTAAAAATATCAAGGAATTTTGTAAATGTTTGCTACTTAAAGTTTATTTGTGCATAATTATAAGTTGTTTGTAAAAACCGTTTCTTTGTAGCTTGTCTGCTTGCCATAAAAAATTTACTCAATAAAAATGAAATTACGTTATTAAATACGTGTTCCAAAATTTTTCATTAAAACATTCAAAACAAGGTTTAATGCATGTGAAAAATTTTCTAAGTCAAAACAATATTAATAGCTTGAAATTTTCAATATAAAAACTGTTAATTATTTAAGAGTTATGTCATAAATTTTTTTTATACCTGGGCTACTTTGATGATCCGCATGTTCGTTACTCTTCCCAAAATTTGTCAGAAAGTCCCTTGTTTCGGGAGGCATACCTGACGACATTTCTGTGTAAAGATAAAAAATATTAATAAATTTTAATTGCTAGAAATATATTAAAAATGGTAAAAGTGTAATTTGATTTTTGCGTTTTATTTTATATGAGTCAGTTGCAGCCTCTAAATATATCGAGGTAGTGAATCCCTGCTAAGCAAAAAAAGGCGAGTATCTTTTTTGAATGTGAATTGTTATACTTAAAAGTCTAAATAAATAGTGATATTAAAGTTTGAAAAGTAATTGTAAAAAATATCTAAATTTTTTATTGTGAAACTTTAAAATAGATCAACATTAATTGTTTTTTATCGTAGAGATTACATAGTTCTAAAAATTCATGATTGCATAATAGGCGTTTCAACGTACTCACTACAAATGAAATGCTGATTATTTATTATTTACTTAACAATAAAATTTAGAATAATGCCTAAGGTTGAAAGCTACATATCACGCGTTTTTCTCAAGAAATATTAATAATGTGTCACGTCGACATTTTTAACAAACAAATATGAAATTTTTAACAAAATACGTGCATTTGGAACCAAGTAGTTGAATTTTGAACTAAAAAGGATCGAATTTTTTTAACAAAACTAAATAAGTTAAATTTTCATTTTGAAAAATGATTTTTAACCAAACCAAAAGCGAATTCTTCACAAAATAGATACATTTTTAATCAAAGACATGAATGTTGACTTTATTTAATTAACTTTAATTAAGACATGAAAGATACAATATTTCAAACAACAAGTTACATCAACAATTTCTACAAATTTTATTTGAAAAAAATTGTTAAATTTGTAGTAAAAAAATCAATTTTCCACTAAATGAAAAATCTTCTTTAGTTTATAATTTAACTGCATTATATTATTATATACTTACCAATAGAATTAAGGAAAGGGGCAAAAACAAGAAATAGAGTACCGGCGGTGATCCTCATTTTTTAATATAGTAGATGACAGATGATACTAAATTAGTGAGAAAGCGAATTTTCTACAAGATGTTATTATCAAGGTACAAGCGAGGTTCACGTGGCATATGGATTGCAACTAGTCACTATCACACTCGACCTCCAAAATGAAAGATTTGAAATAAAGAGAATTATTTATTTAACAATAAAGTTTCATATAGGTGTTCTGTTTTACAATCTTGTATACATTTATGGCATAGAACAAATAGCGTCAATTAAACATTATTTTGACATACTATGCTTACAGGATAAACTTAATCTCTTCCAAGGTTTCAATTATTGCACATAGTTGTATAATGGATTCAGGCGATAACACTTTTTGATTTCTTAATAAATAATCATAATAATTAATAATTGGCAAGTGACTTCCTTTCTGTTGAGATTTTCATGTCATTTTTTCGTTTATGATGCCTATAGGCAATTGTATATTATGTTCTTTTTGCTAGAGTCATCCACAAATTACTTAATACGATGAGGAAGAATGAAGGGGGGGATCGTACTCTTTCTTGTAAGGGGTTCGTAATTATAAGATTTTGTGTCAGAAAAAAAAAATTACAGTTGAACCTGGATTTCTCTCCCCTTGATAGTCAATTTTGGGGAATTGGGCAGTACCGCGAACTAGAGTGACGGAAGCCGCAGGGTCAAAGAGGGGGGTCGTTTGTTGGCAGTCAAGCGTGGAAAACCAGGAGCGTAGCAATAAAGCGCTGTACCTTCAATCGACGGAAAATCTCCAAAAGATGCGTAGAAATTAATATGGAGATACAGAGTGCTTTTGTAAAGCACTGCAATGTATAAACTAGACAACGTGGTGTCGTAAAATTTGAAACGATTTGGTAAGTGCTTTATGCACAAGTGTGTATGTTTAAATTTTTTATAATCAGAGCTCATTTTTCAAACATTCATTTTAAAAAGTTGATTTGCTTTTTCGTTGTTTTTGAAAAAATAGTCTTTCAAATACTTGAAAATAATTCTATGTTCCAAAATGCGCTATAAGTGGATTTGTTTATAAAAATTATCTATATCGATTCAAAAACTCAACTACGATATCAGTATAATTAATGCATTCAAATATCTAAAAATCAAAAAATGATAGTTTTATTTCTTAATTTGTTTACAATAATTTCAGTAAATAAAAAAAAATCTAAGGCAAATTTAAATTCAAAGGGAAAGTCACTTAAATAGGAAATCGAAATTTCGAGCAACTGTTTTTTTTTTGTTTTGTTCATTTGCTTCAAGGTTATATGTACGATATATATATATATATATATATATATATAATTCTCCTAGGTTCCTCGAAAAAATTCAAAAGGATTTTCAAAGACTTCTGATA